>JAKZJZ010001334.1:0-28847 GCA_022702705.1 Papilionanthe hookeriana x Papilionanthe teres
AGGTTTAATCCATTAGGCCTAATTAAACAATTAAACCTTAAGTAAATTAGGTTTAATCAAACTTTGAACTCTAATTAAGTCTAACCCGTAACATTTTTTCTTGATGCAATTTAAGATTTTGCTAAGCTTGTAAAGGTTTGCCTTCTAAATTCTGAAGTTCTTCAAGTCGTAATTTGGCATTTTCTTCTTCACTTATTTTATTTGCGACTGCAACTCTGAGAGAAGGAATTTGCACTTTGAGTGGTAAAATAGCCTCAGAACCATTTACCAAAGCAAACAGTATTAACTGTGTTGGTGTTTGGTATGTAGTCCTATAGGCTTGTAGAGCTTCTATTAACCGCTTATGTGTCTTGGACTATTAGTTAATGTTTTTTTTCAAAATTTGTACCAATGTTTTGTTGAAGGCCTCAGCTAAACCTTTGGGTTTAGGATAGTAGATTGTAGAAAATCTCCAATCTATCCCATATCTTTGAATAAAATTATTCATTTTTGTAGTTTTAAATGCCAGTCCATTGTCTGATATGACTCTTCGAGGAATTTCAAATCTATAGATAATATGAGTCTTAGAGAAATGGAGAACTTGTTTTGTCTTAACTTCTATAAGTGGTATTACTTCTGCCCATTTGGATAAGTAATCAGTGGCTGCAAAAATAAATTGATGACCTTTAGATGTTGGAGGGTCTATAGGGTCCACTATGTCTGTACCCCAACATTCAAATGGCCAAGATGCAATGGTTGGATGTAATTGTCGGCATATTTTTAGGTCGTGTTTTATTTTGAAGAGGGGTCGCCTAACAGAAGTTGTCGGCAAATTTTTAATTTAGTTTAAATAAATAAATTGAAAAGTAGTATTTGATTTTGAAAATAATTTTAAGTTTGAAAAATTTTAAGATATGAAATCAAACTGATCTCACATCCCAAATAGTTTATATAAACGAATACCACACCACAAACCGTGTATCTATCCCTAAGGATAGACACAATGCTTGATGGTGGGGCTCGATTAAATAAACTAGAAGATTTGTGACATCCGTTTGGTCTGCGAACCAATTTTATAAGCCGACAAGTTTCCCCTGCTTAATATGAAAACATTAAACAGGGTTTATATTACCTGGGTTCTTTAAAATTCCCTATAAGGGCAAGCCCCTATAGTTAATTACATCTTAAGTGACGGGAATCACCTAAGAAAACTCTCGATAATAATCAATGATTCTCGCTCTCAAGAATTTCAAAGTTTAAGGTTTTCAAAGATTGAATTTTGGAATTTCGATAGGGAATGGATCAAATTTTGGAACATTTTGTTTTGTGAATCCAAAGGAAGAGAGGTAGGAGAAATCACCGATTCGAAGTGAACTTCGATAATTTCCCGACTATCCTATTGTTTGTCTTGAATTTAGGAAAGTCCTAATGTTTATTTGATATTTCGATCTTGCCAATTTCAATTAATTAGGGCTTATATTTGTATGATAAAATCAAACAAATAGCACTAGAAGATGTGAGGGTTTATTGTCGTATCGGACGACTACCTCGGAATCCTAAGACCTAGGTTAGGGCTTAATTTGCAATGCAAATGCCTAACGAAGAGTTGAGGATTTATGTTGCACTAAGCAAGCTACCTCGAAGTCCTATGGCTTGGTTATTTTAATTCTAGGAAAGTTTTGTCGAAGTAGACTCGGGTTTTGCTGATGACGATGGTCGTGCTTGCCCACCATGCTCCGAGCTCCTTGTTGTTGCAGAGGTTTAGTTTTAGAAATCATAAATCGGGGGATGAGAGAAGTGTTTTGGTTTAGAGAAAATCTTAATTTCCAGTGTGTTTTTTATGTTTTATTTAAAACAAATCTTAAAGTTGATTATAACGACACCGGTTAAGATCCCACGGTTCCATCCTTCGGCATCATTATTTTTATCGGATTCACTTAGTCCGGATGAATTTGCTAAACTCAACCGAATGAGTTCCACACTTTCATTTAGACCGTGGGAAATCCCGTTAGCAACACGTAGGTTACATCATCCGAGGTATTCCCGATCATCCAACGAGGACGTTTTAATTTAGTTGCAATTGTAGTTTTGTGTTCTGTTTGTGATTAAATTTTGAGTTGTTTTATCTTTTGAAATGTTGTGGCGGTGAATTTTATCTTGCAATGACTTTTAACTTAATTTTGGTTTCGAGTTTAGAGACTATCCTAAAGGTGTGGGTTTTCATGCAACTGTTGTTTTATCATGCAAGAAAAGTAAAATGCATTTGCAATAAAGTAAATTGCAAGAAAATAAATTGCAAGAAAGCAAATTGCAAGAAAGTAAATTGCAATAAAATAAAAGCGTACCTGGAGGGTCTTCCCGTCATCCCAAGTTGCACTTAAAACACAATTAGAATATTTAAACAAGTTCCTAGGTAAAGCTAGGGGAAAGGTTATGGTTTTCTACCAAATTCCTAATCCTATAGCTAGTCATTTCCTATGACGTCTAGGTTCTTTGTGTTTTGGTTTAAGGACGATTTTCTTCATCAAAGAATAATCAAATTCAATTGTTCTTATAAATATCCTATCATATTGAGAAAGTGCTTAAGAAGGATCTTAAACATCTTTTCAATATTTCTAGGATTGTTTTAAGTCCAAATGAATTTAATTATATAAATGAATCGATCGTCCGAGGTTTTCAAGTCTTGTTAACTTGCTCAGTGAACTAGGACATTTGAATATCCTATGAGTGAGATAACATTTCACTTGATGTTCTATTTAGGAGTTATAATAATCAAAGCTTTCAAGGGTAAATTAGTATTCAAGTGATTTGATTTAATTTAAAGGGTTTAAATTTGGAATAGTGTTCAAGTTGTTTTATATTTAATTTCTTTTATGTCTTAGGTGATGTTATATTTAATTTAACTTAATTTAATTGAGTTTTAATTTAGTTTAACATAATTCGATTTAATTTGACTTGGTGTTTAATTAATTTGATTTGATTTAACTTTAATTTAATTATTTAATTTAATTTAATTTAATTTTAATTATTTAATTTAATTTAATTTAATTGTTTAATTTAATTTAATTTAATTTTAATTTAATTTAATTTAATTGTTTGATTTAATTTAATTTAATTTTAATTAATTTAATTTAATTGTTTAATTATTTAATTTAATTTAATTATTTAATTTAATTTAATTTTAATTAACTTAATTTAATTGTTTAATTTAATTTAATTTAATTATTAAATTTAATTTAATTTAATTTTTAAATTTAATCTTAATTTAATTTATCTTTAATTTACTTTATTTTTAATTTTAATTGAAATTAAGTCTTTTAATATTTTGAATTTGAGTTATCATTTTAATTAAAAATTGAGTATTAGTTGATATAATTAATTTAGGGATTTTTTAATTTAAAGAATAAATCTCTTCCTAATAAAGATCCCTTATTTTAATAATTCCAATTTTATTATTCTTCCAAATTTAATCTATTATTTAATTAAAGTTTGATCATTTTAAAATTATTTAATGGGTTTCTACCCTTTAATTATTTAAATTTCAATCATCCAAATCAGATTAGGATCAAATATTTTACTTGTTGATTTTTTATTAAACCTAAGTTTTAATTAAGGATTAAAGATTTTAATTACCATTTTACCCTTTAAGCTTAATAATTTCATAACTCACTAAATTGAACTCAAATGAACTTGAAATTTTTATGTGACTTTACTCATATGTCAATAAATACATGAGAGGAGAAAATGTGATTTTTCTATATTTAATTTATTTATATAATTATTTTTGGTGAAAAATAGAGATTTTCAAGGAAAATTTGATAACATGACCAAGGGAAAAGTTTCTGTCCTTAAGAAAATTAGGGGACATTCCTAATGACCAGAGAAGCACTTGGACCAATTTTGGTGATTTTTTGAATTATATTATTTTTATTATAATTATTTTGAGTTTTGGAGTGTTAATTAATTTAAAAATAAGATAAATGTTGAAAAATGGATTTTATATTTTTCAAAAATCTCTCTGATATTAAGGAAACCAGAGAAACAAATTTTGCAATTTTCTGATTTTTCTATGATTTATAATAATTATTTTAGTGAAAATGCTAGAAAATACATTTTTTTTAATTTTAAAATTACCCTAGGGCTTTAAAATTTAATATCTCACTAAATAGACCTAGGAAAAATGTGGGATTTGTTCCTAAGTGATTAAAATTCAAAATGTGACATTTTGGTGAATTTTATTATTTTTGTGATTTTTATTATTTTTTAATTATTAAAAATATTAAAATATTATTAAAAATCAACTTTTTTAGAAAATTGAAATCTTAATTTTCTTAGGTTCCCCTGATATCAGAGAGGCTCCAAAACCAATTTGGTGAATTTTTAAAAAGTATTTTAAAAGTTATGAATTTTTAAAGTTTAAAATGGCTAAGTGGCTTAATTAACTCGATTAGTGGGGTTAACCGAGTCGATTGACCTCAAATTTTTATGGTGGATTCCTCTGATCCTAAAGGTCGAGTGGAGAATTGATTTCAAGTCAATTTGATGCCTAGTTAACTCTAATTAATTAAAGACCTATTTTAGGTGTTTAAGCCGATTAGGGTTAATGCGAGTGAATTAACTCGAGTCCTATTTTTCCTAGAGTTCTCTGGTCATAAGGAACATCACCAAATATTTCTAGAATTTATTTCACAACATGCTAATTTTTGGAATTAAAATACTCAAAACATGACAACATGCATTTGAAAAATAAATAACTTTTCACAGAGATGGCCTCGACCTTGGAAAATTCGGGGAATGTTCCCGAGTTCGAGGCTTCAACTGCCCCATGGTCTCGTGCCATGGTGAATTGTATACATGCATGGAGAATTAAATGTATGCAGAGAGTAAATAAATCATAAAAAATAAAATACTTAATTAAATTAAATGATTTCTTTTCCACATTATTCTCCTACTGTTCATTCGAGCAAGAGGGTATTTTTATTTTATTTTTGTGATTTTTCTACACGAGAGATATGAATTTTTGAAGTTTAGGGAATTAAATAAATAGAAAAATACCCTAATTTTCTATTTATCCACGCGGCGCCGCGTCGACCTCGGCGGCTCCGAAACCGCCGCGTGTCGCGCTCCCATTCGACGCCGCCATCCGAGTCGGCGGTCCGGGCCCGTACCATGGTGAATTGTATACATGCATGGAGAATTAAATGTATGCGGAGAGTAAATAAATCATAAAAAATAAAATACTTAATTAAATTAAATGATTTCTTTTCCACATTATTCTCCTACTGTTCACGTGACGACGAGGGTATTTTATTTTATTTTGTGATTTTTCTACACGGAGATATGAATTTTGAAGTTTAGGGAATTAAATAAATAGAAAAATACCCTAATTTTCTATTTATCACGCGGCGCCGCGTCGGCCTCGGCGACTCCGAAACGCCGCGTGTCGCGCTCCGATTCGACGCCGCCATCGCAGGTCGGCGGCCGGGCCGCGGTTCTCGTGCCGTCTCCGGTCAGCACGCGATCCTGGCCGTCCGTGCGCGCGTGTATCGAATGGACGGCATCCGTTCATCGTCCCCGAGTGTTCTCGCCGAGAGCCGTCCACACTAAATCCACAGATCTCGCTCGATTCTCGATGGATTTTCATGTTCTTATACTGCTATGGATTCGTCTTGAAGAGACGAACACATCTATACGGCTAACATGCATTGAAACTAAGGCATTTGAAATGGAGAATCTCCGGAAGCTCGGGATGAATAGTTAACTCATACCTTAGCTCGGAGAAGTGTGGCTTCGATCGAGAGTTGTTGCACCTTCGATTGGGTCCGTCGAGCTCCGGATGAAGTCTCTGGTACGGTGAATTGCCTAGCTATGAAAGTGACCACGGCCGATCACAAAGCTTGGAGGGTGGAGCAAGCTGGGTGGCTCGGAGATGGGGCTTTCGGTGGGAAACTTCTCCTCTTGGTCCGGTGAAGGTGTAGGACCGGTCGATTTGAGGATTGGCTCAGCTGTGGCAAAGTGTCCTGGTTTTGGGTGGAATTTCGGTTGAGAAATTGGGCTCTGTTGGTGGGGATTAGGGCGAATTGACAGCGGGGATCCAGCTGCTCCAAGGATGGTGAAGGGTTTGGAACAATTTTGGCGGAGTTTCGGCGGGGTTTGTGCTTGGCTCTCCTTTGGCCGAGAGGGTGAGGGGTTTAAATAGGAGAGGGTGGAAGGCCTCCCGGGGGAGTTAGGGCTTGGGATCGAGTTGCTCTGAGTGAGGAGAAGATCGGCCGTGGTAGCCAGTGGGGATGGGGCGACTCGGCAAGTGAGAATTTCGATGTTGGCTCACATGTGAACTTTCGGCCATGGTGTTTTCCGGCGGCCTGGTGGCCGGCCGGCCGAGCATGGGTCACCCTCGAGGTCAGGTGGGTCGGGGCTGGAGGTTTGTGCAATCGATTGGCCATGGACATGTGTAAAGGCTTTGATCCAAAGTGGAATGGGGCATGGCTAGATTTGAACCTAAATGGGTCGACCCACCCATTTGGGCTAGGTGCACCACCCGAGGCATGGTTTTGGGCGAGGGAAAAGTGATTTGGCTCAGCATAATCGGTAGGGTCAAGTCACGCATCCAAGCACGATTAGGCTTAAGCATGGTTTAGTGGAAACATGGAAGTGGTTAATCACCTTTAGGAATTAAGGAAAGAGCCTCCTCCTTTTGCCCAAAATGGCATGGTGACATGTAAAGAGGCTCTCATGGCTTGCATATGGCTTATGCATGGCTCCATGGCTCCATTTGGCTTGGGAAAAGTAAAGTCGATTTCATGGAAATGGATTTAAGGAAAATTTTAGTATTTAGGGGTGATTTGGCATGAGGCTTCATTTGGAATAATTCAATGATGATTTTAGGACTTAGGTAATGGATTTAATTAAATGGATGACAAATGGAGATGTCATGTGGGCTTTAGGGTAGATTTGGGCTTTTGAATTTTGAAGGAAATGGGCTTTTAAGAAGGTTTAAGGGAAGTGGGCTTTTAAGTTTAAGGATGTGTTCATGGATGGGAATTTTTGTAGAAGTTTGGGCCAAATAGTTGTTGGTTTTGGTTTAGGGATG
Organism: Papilionanthe hookeriana x Papilionanthe teres; assembly: GCA_022702705.1. Lineage (NCBI taxonomy): Eukaryota > Viridiplantae > Streptophyta > Magnoliopsida > Asparagales > Orchidaceae > Papilionanthe > Papilionanthe hookeriana x Papilionanthe teres. The sequence goes on from JAKZJZ010001334.1 coordinate 7,070, forward strand.
TTTCATGAATAATTTGAAATAGATTTAAGGTGGTTTGGGTTTGAATTGGGTTGAATTTGGGTTTATTTGGTAAATGGGCCGATGTAGGTCAAATTAGGCTAACTTGGGCCAATGTTGGGCTAGGGTTGAAATTGATGTAAAATAAATGTTAAGAAATGTTTATGGGAGTGTTTCAAAGAGGTTTTGGCTCTGGTTGGGTTTTAATTTTGGGGTTTGGGCCTATTTGGGTTAGATTTGGGTTTAGGTCGAAATTGGGCTTTTTGATTTTGGGTTGAATTTGAGTGGGGTTTGGGTCAAAATCTTGGGCAAATCATGTTAGTGTTTTGTTTATGAGGATGTTAAGGAAGTTTTAGAAAAGATTTGGGGTTAATTGGAGTTGAATTGGGTGAGTTTGGGTTAAGTTTGGGTCATGGGTCCAAATTTGGGCTTTAAGGCCCAAAGTGAGATTGGATCCAAATGTCAATCAAATTGGACTTGGATTTGGTCTAAATTGGTATTGGGAATGTTGAATTGAAGTTTAGAATTGAATTGGACCAAAATTGGGGTCAATTGGGTATGTTTGGTTTGACATTGGGTCCACTTTGGGTTAAAATGGGTCGATTTGGGGGTTTTGACAAAAGTAGGGTAAATTGACAAAATTGGCCCATGGTGTAATTGGACAAAATGAAATTGGGAATATTTGGGATTTTCTGGAATTTTCTGGGAATTTTCTGAATTTTTGGATTTTTAGGCAGAAGGGTATTTTGGGTATTTGGAGGGTATTGGGGGGTTTTCTTGGAATTTTTGGTATTTTTGGGTATGGATGATCAATTTGAGTGATGTGGAGGTGTTTGGGATTGATTTTGGAAAATTTTAGGTAATTTGGAGATTTTGCAAAAATTTGGGTAATTCGAGGGTTTTGGGTAGGTTTAGTAGGTGTAGGGTCCAGAGGTCGAAAATTGAAAATTTGGGAAATTGAAGATTGGGTGAATTTAGGTGGAAAGAAATCATTTTGGTTGAGCCATGAAGCCATTTCAAGCCCATATGAGCCATGAAAGGACTCATTTGAGGCATTCATTATGTTGTTCTAACCCTAACTTGCGAGGGCTTAGGGGTTAAGGACCATCCATGTGAATCACCTACATGAGTCGGGAGGTCGAGTTGGGTATGGGTGTGGTTTTAGGAAGTGTGTGGAAATGTAGTGTGTAAGTGTAGTGTATAAGTGTAATGTGTGTGTAAGTCGGCCCCTTCATCGGACCGGACCGCCGGGGGTAGTCCTAAGGCCGAAGAGTCTATAGGAACTCATCCTTTAAACTTCCACATTTGATTTCGACCCTCTAGGTGATTAGGGGTCTATGGTCGAGTTTGTGGAGTTTGCGGGGAGTTTAGAAGTGGTTTGAATTTCTAAAAGGCGGGTCCCGATTCTAGTCTGCTAAGATAGTCGAAGGAAAGGCTGAGGCTGAGATCCTAAGCACTAAAAGAAGAAAAGGAAGACCTCATCAAAAATGAGGTCAACAAATGGACCCCGATAGGTGTGGTGAGTGACGGAGCACACCGCGCGTATTGGTGTTGACCGAAGCGATCAACAAAGCCAGACACGAGATGTCAAGTGACGAACTTGGGACGAAGTAGAAGAGTTTCCGCTGGGGAGTATCGGGTATATCTGCGGAACCAGGAGATTCTTGAACTCTCGGCTGGGAAAGGAAAAGGAGGTAAATCCCGAATCACATGATGCGAGGAATTTCGATTTAGATTTTATTTTGTTTCGATTTATGTTTTGATGTGTGAGTTTAAATTTTAGTTTGGAGTTTCGATTTAGATTGAAGTTTTGTCGAAATTAATTTGAAGGGATTTGATTTGAAATGAAAATTGGAATTCTGAGGTTTTAGATGTAACATCTTCAACCTCGAAAGAAAATTGAATTGATTAGATTGAACCGTTACAACGAGAAGATATCTCAGAGCAAAGTGGTGTTGGATGTAAAATCCTTAACCTCAAGAGTTTGATTTCGATTTGATGTATTTCATTGCGATAGGGAAAAGATCCTAAAGCGATGCGGTCTTGGATGTAAAATCCTCGACCCGAAAGTTGAATTTTGATGTATTTCGGTGCGATAGGAAGAGAATCCTAAAGCGGTGCGGTCTTGGATGTAAAATCCTCGACTCGAAAAATTTGAATTTTGATGTATTTCGGTGCTGATAGGAAAAGAATCCTAAAGCGGTGCGGTCTTGGATGTAAAATCCTCGACTCGAAAGTTTGAATTTTGATGTATTTCGGTCTGCAATAGGAAGAGAATCCTAAAGCGGTGCGGTCTTGGATGTAAAATCCTCGACCCCAAAGTTTTGAATTTTGATGTATTTCGGTTGCGATAGGAAGAGAATCCTAAAGCGGTGCGAGTCTTGGATGTAAAATCCTCGACCCAAAAGTTTTGAATTTTGATGTATTTCGGTGCGATAGGAAGAGAATCCTAAAGCGGTGCGGTCTTGGATGTAAAATCCTCGACCCGAAAGTTTTGAATTTTGATGTATTTCGGTCCGATAGGAAGAGAATCCTAAAGCGGTGCGGTCTTGGATGTAAAATCCTCGACTCGAAAAGTTTTGAATTTTGATGTATTTCGGTGCGATAGGAAGAGAATCCTAAAGCGGTGCGGTCTTGGATGTAAAATCCTCGACTCGAAAGTTTTGAATTTTGATGTATTTCGGTGCGATAGGAAAAGAATCCTAAAGCGGTGCGGTCTTGGATGTAAAATCCTCGACTCGAAAAGTTTGAATTTTGATGTATTTCGGTGCTGATAGGAAGAGAATCCTAAAGCGATGCGATCTTGGATGTAAAATCCTCGACCCAAAAGTTTTGAATTTTGATGTATTTCGGTGCTGATAGGAAGAGAATCCTAAAGCGGTGCGGTCTTGGATGTAAAATCCTCGACCCAAAAGTTTTGAATTTTGATGTATTTCGGTGCGATAGGAAGAGAATCCTAAAGCGGTGCAGTCTTGGATGTAAAATCCTCGACTCAAAAGTTTTGAATTTTGATGTATTTCAGTGCAATAGGAAGAGAATCCTAAAGCAGTGCAGTCTTGGATGTAAAATCCTCGACCCAAAAGTTTTGAATTTTGAATTTGAAAGGATGAGTTTGAACTTGATTGAAATTTGATTTAAGATTTGATTTGAAATTTGAAAGATCAAGTTTGAAACTTGATCGAGATTGGATTTGAAATTTGATTGAGGATTTGATTTGGAATTTGGAAAGATCAAATTTGAAATTTGATCGAGAGTGGATTTGAAATTTGATTGAGGATTTGATTTGGAATTTGTAAAGATGAAATTTGATTTGGAATTTGGAAGGATGGAATTTGATTTTGAAGTTTGGAAGGATGGAATTTGATTCGGAATTTGGAAAGATTGAATTTGAGATTTGTGTTGATTTCGTTTATCTTTTAATGGTTCAAATTTTATTTTATTGTTTATTTAATGTTCATGTGAACTTGGTGTTTGTCATTTTTCGAGATTTTTTTTTAGAAAGTTTTCTTTTATTCTCTTTTTTTCTTTTACGTTCTTTGTTGAAGTTCATTTAACTTTAATGGCGTTTCCCGATCAATTTGCACTAAAGGTGAAGGCGAAAACGTGACATGGTCACTTTCATTCCAATCATGTTGAAAATACGTCGTACTGACTCGATACGGAATATATTTCATACAATCATGTAGACTCAAACGGATGTGTATGATCTTTGTTGATCCATCAAAGCATCATACATCGAAAATCCATGTACGAATAGTGAGGTACATGGTCGATAACATCACCTTCCAAGCCATCCTTGGCGAGGATGCAGCTGGATGTACATTGGAGGTGTGATATTTCCCATGTAACTCGCGGCTCGTAAAAGTGGGAGGTTCTCTAGCTACGGATACGGTTGGAAATGGTAAGGTATTTTGCTTGTCGTCCATCCTCTGAAAGTAGCGAGATTCGCTCGCGGCACCCACGGTATGCAATGCTTTGCGATATACGCTCCGTTACCTTGCGGTATCATGACGGAACCACCGGTAAAGGTATCTTTCTTGGCCCTCGGAACTCACCGGGCTGTTATCCGGAGGTCGGATCCGAACATGATGTTACACTCATTCGAAAGAGGCAGGTACGAAAGGTCGACGAAGTCGTGATGATCAATATGTGGGGGTATGCGGTCACTCTGTTTGTAGATGTTGATAATGCGGTATTGGGTATGCAATCTGTGGCGATACCCTCCATGTTATCGATCTTTTTACCATTCTCTTGATAGCGATGGCATCGGATCTACTTGCCATGACGGAGTATCTCGAGTGGGTTTCCTTTTACGTCTTGATGAAAGTTATAGCGACATCCACATTGTATTGTGATTCTTCCTTTCCACGGCATCCATCTCGGGGTTCGAGTATGTGTTTTCCCTCGGGCGGCTGCTCGGCCCATTCTTTTCGGATCCGGATACGGTCCACGATTTCTTTGTTGTTCATACTGCGAGAATACGTCGGTGTGTAGCTCGAGGCCTTAGTATGTTGATTCTTCTTCCTTTAATTCTCTCGAAGTATTCGAAAGTTTTCTTTTCAACATTGCGCATCCTCTCCGGCTCGTATTCGGAATGATCTGCGGATGGCGAGGCCTTGTGACGTATTGTGGGATATATGGTTCAATCCCTTCGCGTTCCCCGCATACCTCGGCTCCTCGGGGATGATGCATCAGGGACATCCCCGGGGTTATACACATGCAAGGTCATGCCTTCTGTGGTGGTTCTATCCGGTGGCGTGGTAGCCTTCTTTCTTCGATCTTACGGAGATTTCCACAGTTCTTTTACGTTGTCTAGGAGTGGCCTCCTTTTTCGAGTTCTGGTGAGCCGGTGTCCTTGAAATGTATGTGCTTGGCATTAGCGGTATCTCATCATGCTGGTCGCGACTAGTTTTGTTAACATTTTACGGATGCGGCGATTCTTATTTCTTCGTTGCGTGGCGTGAGAGTAGCCCTCCGAACTTCTTGAATCTCGCGGGCGCGGCGGCAGTGAGCACTGCCCTCCATTTGTAGTGACTACGGACTTCATTTTCTTATCTTCTTCGGTGTTTGCTTTTCTTTTCTTGTTGTTGGATTGGTGGCTTGGGCCACCACTTTCATCAGCTTGTACTGTCAAGGCGGTTCTGCTCGGTTAGCTGGGACCCGGTCACTTTCCTCGTCTTGTAGGCTGTCGGTGCGAAATGCGAGTCGATCTCGATTATCGCTCCATCTTTCACCCTCTTTTCATCGAGTGCGAGAGCTTACGCCATTCTTAAAGTTCAAGACCGACCGCCGTTCGACATTTCCTGCGAAAAGACAAGGAAAAGGATCGGGGGTACATCTTAGAACAAGAACATTAAGAAAATATTTATTAAAGATACATTTTTTATTATTCTTATATTTTGAAATTTAACAGGAATGAAGTAGGATAAGATGAGGGAAGAGATTTTGATTTGGAGAAGGAAACAAGGAAAACTTAATTATCATGATTTTATTTATCTTAGCACATTTTATTATTTTTGGGTTCGGACCCAATCACAAGTAATTACTTCACCCGTGTTTCTTAGGGATGAAGAATTCATTCCTTCGAAACATCGAGTAGCGTAATATTTTTTCGAGTATCGTCCAGTTGATCGGAAGCATATGTCGTTCTCACGGCAATTCACTAGGTGGTAGGAACCTCCACGAGTATCTTGCTTCGACCACGAACGGTCCTTCCCGAGTGGGTTCAAATTTTCCTCCTATCTTGCGGTGTGCGAGAATAGGTCTCTTGAAACGAGACCTAAGTCACCGACTTTGAAGGTTCTTGGGCGGACCGGTTTGTCATGGGCTTGAACCATCTTAGCTTGGTATAGTTCTAAATTACGTTGCGGCTGCAAGTCTTTTCCCTTCCGAAGCTTTCTAATTCTTCGAGTCGTAATCGGCGTTTTCTTCGTCGTGATCTTGTTTGCAATTGCGGTTCGAGTGAAGGAAGGCTGAACCTCTAAAGGTAACCTTTGCCTCGGACCCATACACCGGAGCGTAAGGTGTAGCTTGAGTAGGGGTTACGAAGGTCGTCGAGTAGGCCCATAAGGCTTCTAACAATTTCTCGTGCCAATTTCTCTTATTATCGTCGAAGGTTTTCTTTAAGATTTGAACGAGAGTTTTATTAAAAGCCTCGGCGAGGCCGTTTGCTCTTGGGTAGTAAATTGTCGAGTATCGCCGGTCGATTCCGTGTCTCTGACAAAATTGTTGATTTGTGTGCTTCGAATGCGACCCGTTATACGAGATGATCTGCGCGGCACTCGAAACGGTAGACAACTTGGTTCTTGAAAAGCGCAGCACGTGGTGTGCTTTCACTTCTCTAAGTGGGCCTGCTACGCGCTTGGAAAAGTAATGCAGTAGCTGCAAGAATGAAACGATGTCCTTTTGAAGATGGTGGTTCTATCGGACCCCTATGTCACGTGCCCCGACATTCGAATGGCCGTGACGCGATTGTCGGGTGTAGCACATTTGGAGGTTGATGTAGAACCGCTCCGTGCACTTGGCATTGGTGACGGCTCTTGGCGATTTTCATGCGGTCGGTCATCATCGAGGGCCGGTAGTACCCTAGTCTTTTAATTTTCATTTTCATCTTTGGACCCGGTGGTGAGCGCCGCGAGTCACGAATGCACCTCTTTAACGATTTCACGGGCCTCGGACCCGCTTAGGCACCTTAGCCGCATTTGATCAAAAGACCTTACGTATAATGTGTTGTTTATTAATGCGTAGGACGGAGTTCTTTTCTTGATCTGATGGACGGCGACCTATCCTGCGGTAGCTTTCATGTTTGCGGGTAGTCATCGATGGTATCGCCTGATCTTACGTGTTTTTACATCCTTGCTTGCGATTGATTCTTTTTCTTTTTCGATTTGTGTATCATGTACATGTCAGTTTGTGATAGGACTGACGTCAGTGAAGCCGACACTTCCATTTGATTCATCTTGCAAACGAGCAAATTCTTTTGCGAGAGCAGGCTAAAGCATCTGTTTAAAGCATTCTCTTTTCTAGGAATTTTGTAGATTGTCACATTTGGAATGCATTCAGCAATCTGTATGGCATCTTGGAAGTATTGTTCGAGTCTTGGTTTAAAAATCCTGTATTGTCCGGCGATCTGTTGAATGATTAAGCTGTGAATCCCGTAGATGTTGATGTACATTATCCCAGATTTGAATGGTTAATTCCAATCCAGTTATGAGGGCTTCGTATTACGCTTCGTTGTTTGTACACGGTTACGTCGAGTGGTAGGAGTATCTTAACATCCCCGCTCAGGTGTTATAAAGATTAGCCCGATTCTGCCTTACCGGGCACTTATCACTTGCGATTCTTCGTCTTTGTGTCTTGAAGATGCTCCGTCGAAATACAATTCCCAACGTCGATCATCGGGGTCTTCTAGGCTCATTATTTGTTCATCTGGCGGATCATCATTGAGAGGAGATTCGGCGGCGAAGGGTGTCTTTGCGAGGAAGTCTGCTAAGACTTGTCCCTTTACGGCACGCGAGGCACGAAAGTTATATCGAATTGCGATAATATCATTGACCATCGGCGAGTACTGCGGAAAGTGTTGGACGAGTCATCGAGTATTGCGATGGATTAAACTTCGAGATCGGAGTTGACCTTATGAGAAAGCATGTAATGCACGAGCTTTTGAGCGGCGAAGATCGGGGACGAAACAATGCTTTTCGATTGCGGGATACCTTACCTCCGTCGGAAGTAAACGACGGCTTAAGTAGTAAAGAGCATTTTCTTTACCCTCATCATTGACACAGGCTAACGGGGCTCAGAAGTCGTCTAGAGCCGCGGTGTAAAGTATCGATGATCACACTGAGGCCAGAGGCTGCTAAGACGGGAGGTGTCATTAAATATTGTTTAATGTCTTCGAAGGCCTTCGGCATTTCTCTTCCCGAATAAATTTGGCGTCCTTTTTAACTAGTGCGAGAAAGGTGACACCTACACGACGGGTTTGAGATAAAGCGTCGAAGATATGCCGAGCTTCCCTTGAAAAGATCGTAGTTGTTTTAAGGTTTTGGGAGGCGGCATTTCTAAGATGGCTTTAATCTTCTCGGGTCGATTTCAATTCCACGATGTCGGACAACGAATCCTAAGAATTTCCGGAGGTGACGCGAAGGCGCATTTAAGGGATTCATCTTAAGGTTAAATTGTCTTAATCGTTCGAAAACAATTCTCGAATCATACGGGTGGTTTTCCTTTACTTTGCTTTTGATGACGACATCGTCACGTAGCACTCGACTTGATTGTGGATGAGATCATCAAAAATTCTTGTCATTGCTCTTTGGTAAGTTGCTCCTGCGTTCTTCGATCCGAATGGCATCACAGTGTAGCAAAATACTCCGATCGGCGTTACGAATCTTTGTAAGCTTTTCATCTTACGGAGCCATTTTTATCTGGTTGTATCCGAAGATCCATCCATGAATGAGAATATTTCATGTGTCGAAGCGATATCGATCATCGGTTACGGAATTGGTAGAGGAATTCATCTTTTGGACATGCCTTGTTTAAATCTGCGAAGTCCACACAAATTCGATCGACCATTCTTCTTTACGGTGGCACCACGTTGGCTAGCCGAGTCGGGTATTGTTCTTCGCGGACAAATTTAGCGTCTATTAGCTTTTTAACTTCGGCTATGACTTGTTGTTCGATTTCTAGACGCATTCTTACGGGACCTTGTACTGGCTGGAGCAGTAGGATCCACTCTAGCTTATGGATTGCTGACCTGCGGGGCTAATCACGGCATTTCATCGTAGCTCCGAAGCAAAACGGTCTTTAAATTCCATTAATAACTTGATTATTTCTTCGGAGTCTTCTTTATTGAGTAAGGAGCTAACAAAGGTAGGTCGAGGCTCTTCGCTAGTACCGAGTTAACTTCAGTTAACTCATCTATTGTGGATTTAATTTCCTCTTCGAATTACGGTGGAGCGTCTCGATTTGTAAATCTTCGAGTTCGTACGTAGTTTCCATGCGGTTTTCATTGGACTTGCAAGTGACAACCAAGCAAAATTCGGTATCGTCAGCTGACCTGCTTGTGCCGAATCCAGAGTCCATACTTTGAATTGGGAGGACGACAGGAGTTATTCCATAACTTTTCAAAATGTTGTGATTGGCCTCTTGTCGATTGTCGAGGTAAGAAACCACGTTGAATTAAATTTTGAACACGGGGAGAGTACCACTCGAAAGGTAATTCCATTAATTCGATGAAGTGACATCTTCGAATTGTACATTATTTTCGGTTTTGGAGGAAGAAGCACCACGGTAGAATTTGATCGGCTTTGCACCGTCACTACGTACCTCTTTGACCTCCATACCCTCGATCTTATTAGGATGGATCGGAGTTAGGGTCATAGTATGTACGTAGTGGTTAATCTTCTCGTACATTGATTTGTATTCTTCGTTCTTTTCATCTTCGAGGAGATCTTGTATTGCGGCTTCTTTCGACTTATTGTTCTTGCTTCTTGCTTGATTTCTTTTTCCTCTTCGGAGACTATCTTCCCGATCGACATTGATGGGTGGTTTCTTACGATCCGGTTGTCCTAGTGTCTCTACCACGGCCTCGTCCCGAGCCTCGACCTCGGATGCGAGTTGTGGAGAAACCTTCACCATCTCGCCGGAAGGGAGTGGTGAGTGAGCGTTGGACTAGAACTTCGGGTTCTTCGTTGTCCTGAACTTTCTTTGCTTTATTTGTTACGGTATCTACGGAGAAGATTGTTTTCTTTGGCGGTGCATAATAAGCTGCATCTTCATGGATTCCAATTTCATGTACGGAGAATGGTTGTAAGTCTCCTTTGATGCCTTGTTCTCCTCATCGTAATATTTGATGCAACGATGCGAGAGATGATGGTACCATCCTGTTTTCATGTATCCATGGTCGGCCTGAGTAGAGCGTTGAACGACGTTTCCGAATCGATTATATGAAATTTTGCGGTTGTCTTTGCTAAATCACCGGTCTTCATCGGTAGCGTTATTGACCGAGGGCTCTTTCTCCTTTACGGTTGAATCCTCTTAATAACATTTTGTCGGCCTCGAGCTCGCGAGCATCGATTTCCAAGTATGCTTAGTGTTCGAAGACTCATTATATTGATTGATGCTCCTGGATCCACCAATACTGCGGGAGCGTAAACTTCCCGATTGTAGCTTGAAATGTACAACGGTCGGTTGTGATGCTGGCATCCCGAGTAGTAGGTCATTGTACGTGAAGGTAACACCTCGGTTGTTCCTTTAACGAGCGAGCCTCATCCGAGGAATCTCCGGCCATTTGAGCTAAGCGGAATTTCCGGATCAAGTAAGGCCTTGATCGAGCTTCTCTCATCTCCTTTGATAAGATGAGAGCATCGTAGATACTCGGTTTGGCCGGTAGTTTCCTAAGATGGGCTAGCACGTTGTAGTCCCTTTGTTCTCCTGTGTCTCGGCTTCTTCTCGAATGGGTATGTCTTCTGCTGGGGTTGGTTCTTCTTGAACAACCACCTGCTTCCTTTGTCTTTTGGACCCATTCTTGGAGGTAGAACTTTTCCACTTCTTAGGTTGACTTCGTAATTTCTTCGAATCTAGTATTGAGTTTGTCGGTGTCTCCTCATGAATCGGAATGGCTGGCTCTTACGGATTATCTTCCAAATGCGAAGGCTCTAACTCTGTTATAGCTGGAGCTCCTCGAAACTCACGAGATAGATCCGTTGCTTGTTGAACTCTCGTAGCCTCCTTGATGGATGTCTTCTTCGTCATTTTGATCGTCGAGATCATGTATGATTTGAGAATTGTTGTTGGTATCGAAATCGACGCTCGGATTGTCGCTAGTTACGTAATCGTTAGAAACGGTCAAACGTAGCCAACGCCATCACCCTTATCATTATATGATCCCACCGAAGTGAGCGAGATAATCATACAAAATCGAGAGGTTCGAGGGATTTCTCCCAGAATCGGAAACGACTATCTTAGGATAAGCGGCCCCTAGTCCAGCCTTAGGAATCTCGGTCCCCTCTTCTTCGTCGATTTTCTTCTTCTCTTCGATTGTCTCCTGTCGAGGTGGTTCTTCCATCGCGAGTGATAGTACCGAGCTTAACGGGTCTCGAACTACGAATTGAAGCTCGCACGAAGCGGTTCGGATGTTGTCTAAAATCTTCTTCGAAGATCTCGTCAGAGGCGGTAGTCCATCCATCGTCGGTTGCATAGGGATCTATCGGAATGACGGGATCGGTTGAGATAACATTGACGGAACCTCCTTTACGGGGTTCCTTCATGTACTCCTTCGGGATTGTTATATTTCCTTTCAGAAGGTTGTCGTTGAGCCGACTTTTGAAGGTAATGCGGTCTTCATCTTGTGCCTGAGCATCCAGATGGTAGGGGCGAAAGTTGGGATCACCTTTCTTGTTGACTTCCTCCGGTCTTTTGGGCTCTGGCAGTTTGGAAATGCGGGTTTTCATTAAGCTACGGAACATCTTTGAGTGCTTGCTTCATTTTTGAACGGATATTCTCCGCTCGAAGCTCCCTCGATATACGTTGCGGACGAGACGGTTGTTCATCTTGCGGAGACGGCGATGATTTGGACCGAGGTTGCTTGGTAATTTTGTTGTGGTTCTTTGCGGCCGTTACGGTGGTATTTGCATCGGTTGTTTGCCTTTGTCGAGCTGCTTGCAGCGACCCGGATTTCTTTTCGAAAGTCTTCACCGGCTTACGCTTGTCCGTCTTGTCGGCGAAACTTAATTGCTTCGCCTCTTCTTGCGAAGCTTCGGCCTTGCTAACAACTTCTCGAAAGTCTTAATAGTGAATCCCTTGAGGAGAAGTCTTATCGGGCCGTGAATGCTTTTAAGCGAGATGCTGTTGCATGTTGTTCTTGCGGTTGTGGTTCACACTTCATACTTAAATTTCTCCATCGAAGTATGTAATCCACTAGAGTTTCATTCGGCCTTTGTTTCTCTACCACTAAATCACTATAGTGATGTGGTCTGCGAGCTCCGACGAATCGCTTAATGAAGAGGCTCTCTAGCTGCGAGAATGTCTTCTACGGATCCGTTGGGTAATTCGCATGCCGGTCGAAGGCGATTCCGACGGACTGCTAACGAAGCTGTCGGAAGAGTAGCGCATCGCTCCGCCGGCATTGCAACAAGCGGCACGAAAGTGTGCGACATCTTGTCGGGGGTTCCGGTTCCGTCGAAGGTCTTAAACGAGAGGTGGTACGAAGCCGCTTTGGGTATTGGACGGCGTCGAATTCTTCGGGTAAGGTCTGCCGTCCGAATAGATGTCCAGTTCTTCGATTGTGCTTAGGGCTTCTCGCACTGTCTTGTTACTGCAAGTTCTTGATATCCTTTTCGGGGATCATACTTTGTGTTGTATCCTTTTCGGTTGGTCATCCCCATTGACGGATGTAATTTCCTTCCCTCCGTCTACGAGGTGAATGACTTACGGGGGTGTCTCTCCATGTGGTTGTACTTGACTTTGGAGAGTGGCTAGAGCTATGGCCATCTCTTCCATCCTCTTCGCCATTTGAGCGATCGTGTCGTCCTTTTCTGAAGTCTGTCTCTTCATCGGTTCCGGCTCCTCTCTTTCTGCGAGTTGCGGGAGCACCTTGAGAAGGTGATGAAGCTCGTGTCTCGACCATGTTGATTTCTGCATATTCGTTGTCCATGAATTCCGATGAGTCGATCTCATCTCCGAACTTTTCTTCTCTTTCTTTTTGCCAGCCGTCGGATGTCGGTTCTCGGCTTTTCCATGGCATCTTCTAGCGGAGCTTTACGTGTATCTTTGTGGTTGTCATGCGATGGTTGCCGGGTCCTTTTCACGAGTCCCCTTCATCGCGGTAGCACTTTCTTCGGATTCCGGCCTCTGGCGAGACTTTCTCTCTCGAAATTTCTTGTTTCGGTCTCGATTGCCCCGTAGTGGGACGCCGCACCATCCTTCAGCGGCGGAAGGTCGCATGACCGGATGGTACATCGGCCGAATGCTTGGAAGGTGGTATCCTCCCTGTCTGCAACACGATACTACGACGGGCGGGCTAGCCTTCATTCTCTTGCTTGGCACTTCTATCATGACGGCGGGTTCTACTCGGGGCCCGAGACGGGATTTGGCCAGAGCACCCGCCACATCCTTCGTAGAATTTCCGACACGGGGCGGTTTTCCTTCCTTCTTGGCTTTTCTGCCAAAGTTTGCGGTCGAAGCGAACGGCGTAGTTACGGTTCTTTTCTTGCGGTATCGTTGTAGTATGCGGGTCTGTGGTAATGTGGCGACAATCTTTCGAACATTCTCTTCATCCTCTGCGGCGGAGAGGGGATGGAACTTGCTTCCTCCCAAAAGTGGTATGTAGTCGGGCGGTGGTGTATATTACGGTAGCGGTGTATATTCGGCAACTGCGGAATTTCCTCGGGAAGGCGATCTCGGCGGCTGCGGCTTCCATGGCGATCCTTCATTTCTATTTCTTCTTTGGGTCTTTGTCGGCGAAGGAATCTTCGAGCTCGGACCGATTTCGAAGACGAGAGGTCTTACGGGAAGATCCAGTACCCTCCACGGTAACGGGTTTATCATAGTTACGGATTCCTTTCCCCTTTGATTTGGCGAAGTCGGGGTAGGTGCGAAGCAGCTAGACCGGTGGGGGTAGTGAGAACGGTCCTCTGCGGACGGCGGTACTCCTCTAGTCGGGACCCTTTGCGGGGAGGAAACTCTTGGGTCGACCTAAGGTTGAACTCGAGCGAGTGGTTCCTCGGCTTCGGATACCTTGTTCGTCGGTCTGAAAGGGAGACGTCGGTGACCTTGACGTTCGTGTTTTCGAACCCATGTCCAAATCGGATGACCCCGATTGTCGGGCGGTTCATCCTTATAGACGGCGAAGTCCGGTCCGTTGGTGAAGGAGAAAATCGGTTTCGGGGCTTCCATTTACGGGAGTAGATTCGGTTGTCGGTCTCGAGTTATGCTTCTTTTCTTCGGGACGAAAAGAAAGGAATTGAAAAAGTCCGAACTCATTCTTTGTTCATGTATTTATAAGAAGGAATTATTTGTTAAAAGAATCACTTATTAGAGGGTTTGTTTATTTAGAACGGAACGTTCGAAGGTGTAGAGAAGGTAAGGAATCCGATTCGGAAAGGAAAAGAAAGTCTTAAGCGAAGACTTCCCGACTCGAAGGATCACTCCTAAACTAACACTGTGGGGGTCCACCGCCTCGAAATGAGGTAAAAGGATCTCGGAACCTCTCTGTTTAGGGGTGTCTAAGCAGTGGCTCCTAAATCCGAGAGAATGTTGGCTATACTTGTTCGAGATAGAAATGAACATAGTATTCCAACGGAAAGAAGGGTAGTTTGATCCATTAGGGACATGGATACACTACCGGATTTTTGAAAACGAAATTATTTGATTATAATGGAGAGAGGAATATTCCCCAGTGAGTCGCGGAAATCATGTCGGCATATTTTTAGGTTGTGTGTTTTATTTTGAAAAGTGGTCGCCTAACGAAGTTGTCGGCAAATTTTTAATTTAGTTTAAATAAATAAATTGAAAAGTAGTATTTGATTTTGAAAATAATTTTAAGTTTGAAAAATTTTAAGATATGAAATCAAGCGATCTCACATCCCGAAATAGTTTATATAAACGAATACCACACCTGACAAGCCGTGTATCATCCTAAGGATAGACATGCTTGCTTGATGGTGGGGCTCGATTAAATAAACTAGAAGATTTGTGACATCCGTTTGGTACGAGAACCAATTTTATAAGCTGAACAAGTTTCCACAGCTTAATATGAAAACATTAAACGGGGTTTATATTACACAGGTTCTTTAAAATTCCACTATAAGGGCAAGCCCACATAGTTAATTACATCTTAAGTGACGGGAATCACCTAAGAAAACTCTCGATAATAATCGATGATTACTGCTCAAAGAATTTCGAAGTTTAAGGTTTTCGAAGATTGAATTTTGGAATTTCGATAGGGAATGGATCAAATTTTGGAACATTTTGTTTTGTGAATCCAAAGGAAGAGGTAGGAGAAATCAACGATTCGAAGTGAACTTCGATAATTTCCCGACTATCCTATTGTTTGTCTTGAATTTAGGAAAGTCATAATGTTTATTTGATATTTCGATCTTGCCGATTTCAATTAATTAGGGCTTATATTTGTATGATAAAATCAAACAAATAGCTTTAGAAGATGTGAGGGTTTATTGTCGTATCGGACGACTACCTCGGAATCCTAAGGCCGGTTAGGGCTTAATTTGCGATACAAATGCTAACGAAGAGTTGAGGATTTATGTTGCACTAAGCGAGCTACCTCGAAGTCATATGGCTTGGTTGTTTTAATTCTAGGAAAGTTTCTTTGAAGTAGACTCGGGTTTCTGTGATGACGATGGTCGTCTTGCCCACCATGCTCAGAGCTCCTTGTTGTTGCGGAGGTTTAGTTTTAGAAATCATAAATCGGGGATGAGAGAAGTGTTTTGGTTTAGAGAAAATCTTAATTTCGAGTGTTTTTTGTGTTTTAATTAAAACAAATCTTAAAGTTGATTATAACGACACGGTTAAGATCCCGCGGTTCCATCCTTCAGGCATCATTATTTTTATCGGATTCACTTAGTCCGGATGAATTTGCTAAACTCGGTTGAATGAGTTCCACACTTTCATTTAGGCAGTGGGAAATCCAGTTAGCGACACGTAGGTTACATCATCAGAGGTATTCACGATCATCCAACGGGACGTTTTAATTTAGTTGCAATTGTAGTTTTGTGTTACGTTTGTGATTAAATTTTGAGTTGTTTTATCTTTTGAAATGTTGTGGCGGTGAATTTTATCTTACGATGACTTTTAACTTAATTTTGGTTTCGGTTTTAGGGAGCTATCCTAAAGGTGTGGGTTTTCATGCAGCTGTTGTTTTATCATGCGAAAAGTAAAATGCATTTGCGATAAAGTAAATTGCAGAAAGTAAATTGCAAGAAAGTAAATTGCGAAAGTAAATTGACGATAAAATAAAAGCGTACTGGAGGGTCTTCCAGTCATCCCAGTTGCACTTAAAACACGATTAGAATATTTAAACAAGTTCCTAGGTAAAAGTTAGGGGAAAGGTTATGGTTTTCTACCAAATTCCTAATCCTATAGCTAGTCATTTCTATGACGTCTAGGTTCTTTGTGTTTTGGTTTAAGGACGATTTTCTTCATCGAAGAATAATCGAATTCGATTGTTCTTATAAATATCTATCATATTGAGAAAGTGCTTAAGAAGGATCTTAAACATCTTTTCGATATTTCTAGGATTATTTTAAGTCGAAATGAATTTAATTATATAAATGAATCGATCGTCAGAGGTTTTAAGTCTTGTTAACTTGCTCGATGAACTAGGACATTTGAATATCCTATGAGTGAGATAACATTTCACTTGATGTTTCATTTAGGAGTTATAATAATCAAAGCTTTCGAGGGTAAATTAGTATTGAATGATTTGATTTAAGTTAAAGAGTTTAAATTTGGAATAGTGTTGAAGTTGTTTTATATTTAATTTCTTTTATGTCTTAGGTGATGTTATATTTAATTTAACTTAATTTAATTGAGTTTTAATTTAGTTTAACATAATTCGATTTAATTTGACTTGGTGTTTAATTAATTTGATTTGATTTAACTTTAATTTAATTATTTAATTTAATTTAATTTAATTTTAATTATTTAATTTAATTTAATTTAATTGTTTAATTTAATTTAATTTAATTTTAATTTAATTTAATTTAATTGTTTGATTTAATTTAATTTAATTTTAATTAATTTAATTTAATTGTTTAATTATTTAATTTAATTTAATTATTTAATTTAATTTAATTTTAATTAACTTAATTTAATTGTTTAATTTAATTTAATTTAATTATTAAATTTAATTTAATTTAATTTTTAAATTTAATCTTAATTTAATTTATCTTTAATTTACTTTATTTTTAATTTTAATTGAAATTAAGTCTTTTAATATTTTAAATTTGAGTTATCATTTTAATTAAAAATTGAGTATTAGTTGATATAATTAATTTAGGGATTTTTAAATTAAAGAATAAATCTCTTCCTAATAAAGATCCCTTATTTTAATAATTCGATTTTATTATTCTTCCAAATTTAATCTATTATTTAATTAAAGTTTGATCATTTTAAAATTATTTAATGGGTTTCTACCCTTTAATTATTTAAATTTCAATCATCCAAATCAGATTAGGATCAAATATTTTACTTGTTGATTTTTTATTGAACCTAAAGTTTTAATTAAGGATTAAAGATTTTAATTACCATTTTACCCTTTAAGCTTAATAATTTCATAACTCACTAAATTGAACTCAAATGAACTTGAAATTTTTATGTGACTTTACTCATATGTCGATAAAGACATGAGAGGAGAAAATGTGATTTTTCTGTATTTAATTTATTTATATAATTATTTTTGGTGAAAAATAGAGATTTTCAAGGAAAATTTGATAACATGACCAAGGGAAAAGTTTCTGTCCTTAAGAAAATTAGGGGACATTCCTAATGACCAGAGAAGCACTTGGACCGATTTTGGTGATTTTTGAATTATATTATTTTTATTATAATTATTTTGAGTTTTGGAGTGTTAATTAATTTAAAAATAAGATAAATGTTGAAAAATGGATTTTATATTTTTCAAAAATCTCTCTGATATTAAGGAAACCAGAGAAACAAATTTTGCAATTTTCTGATTTTTCTATGATTTATAATAATTATTTTAGTGAAAATGCTAGAAAATACATTTTTTTTAATTTTAAAATTACCCTAGGGCTTTAAAATTTAATATCTCACTAAATAGACCTAGGAAAAATGTGGGATTTGTTCCTAAGTGATTAAAATTCAAAATGTGACATTTTGGTGAATTTTATTATTTTTGTGATTTTTATTATTTTTTAATTATTAAAAATATTAAAATATTATTAAAAATCAACTTTTTTAGAAAATTGAAATTTTAATTTTCTTGGGTTCTCCTGATATCAGAGAGGCTCCAAAACCAATTTGGTGAATTTTTAAAAAGTATTTTAAAAGTTATGAATTTTTAAAGTTTAAAATGGCTAAGTGGCTTAATCAACCCGATTAGTGGGGTTAACCAAGTCCGATTGACTTCAGAATTTTTATGGTGGATTCCTCTGATCCTAAAGGTCGGTGGAGAATTGATTTCAAGTCAATTTGATGCACTGGTTAACTCTAATTAATTAAAGACCTATTTTAGGTGTTTAAGCCGATTAGGGTTAATGCGAGTGAATTAACTCGAGTCCTATTTTTCCTAGAGTTCTCTGGTCATAAGGAACATCACCAAATATTTCTAGAATTTATTTCACAACATGCTAATTTTTGGAATTAAAATACTCAAAACGACAACATGCATTTGAAAAATAAATAACTTTTCACAGAGATGGCCTCGACCTTGGAAAATTCGGGGAATGTTCCCGAGTTCGGAGGCTTAAAGCCCTATGGTCTCATGCCATGGTGAATTGTATACATGCATGGAGAATTAAATGTATGCAGAGAGTAAATAAATCATAAAAAATAAAATACTTAATTAAATTAAATGATTTCTTTTCCACATTATTCTCCTCTATTCACTGACGAGAGGGTATTTTTATTTTATTTTTGTGATTTTTCTACACGGAGATATGGATTTTTGAAGTTTAGGGAATTAAATAAATAGAAAAATACCCTAATTTTCTATTTATCCACGCGGCGCCGCGTCGGCCTCGGCGGCTCCGAAGCGCGCGTGTCGCGCTCCGATTCGACGCCGCCATCGAGTCGGCGGCCGGGCCCCGCGGTTCTCGTGCGTCTCTGGTCGGCCGTCGATCTGGCCGTCCGTGCGCGCGTGTATCGAATGGACGGCATCCGTTCATCGTCCCCGAGTGTTCTCGCCGAGAGCCGTCCACACTAAATCCACAGATCTCGCTCGATTCTCGATGGATTTTCATGTTCTTATACTCCATGGATTCGTCTTGAAGAGACGAACACATCTATACGGCTAACATGCATTGAAACTAAGGCATTTGAAATGGAGAATCTCCGGAAGCTCGGGATGAATAGTTAACTCATACCTTAGCTCGGAGAAGTGTGGCTTGATCGAGAGTTGTTGCACCTTCGATTGGGTCCCGTGCAAGCTCAGGATGAAGTCTCTGGTGCAGTGGATTGCTAGCTATGAAAGTGACCACGGCCGATCACAAAGCTTGGAGGCTGGAGCAAGCTGGGTGGCTTGGAGATGGGGCTTTCGGTGGGAAACTTCTCCTCTTGGTCCGGTGAAGGTGTAGGACCGGTCGATTTGAGGATTGGCTCAGCGTGGCAAAGTGTCACGGTTTTGGGTGGAATTTCGGTTGAGAAATTGGGCTCGTTGGTGGGGATTAGGGCAAATTGACTTCGGGGATCAAGCTGCTCTCAGGATGGTGAAGGGTTTGGAACAATTTTGGCGGAGTTTCGGCGGGGTTTGTGCTTGGCTCTCCTTTGGCGAGAGGGTGAGGGGTTTAAATAGGAGAGGGTGGAAGGCCTCCAGGGGAGTTAGGGCTTGGGATCGAGTTGCTCTGAGTGAGGAGAAGATCGGCCAGTGGTAGCCAGTGGGGATGGGGCGGCTCGGCGAGTGAGAATTTCGATGTTGGCTCGCATGTGAACTTTCGGCCATGGTGTTTTCGGCGGCCAGTGGCCGGCCGGCCGAGCATGGGTCACCCTCGAGGTCGGGTGGGTCGAGGGTGGAGGTTTGTGCGATCGATTGGCCATGGACATGTGTAAAGGCTTTGATCGAAGTGGAATGGGGCATGGCTAGATTTGAACCTAAATGGGTCGACCCACCCATTTGGGCTAGGTGCACCACCCGAGGCACAGTTTTGGGCTGAGGAAAAGTGATTTGGCTCGGCATAATCGGTAGGGTCGAGTCACCATCCAAGCACGATTAGGCTTAAGCATGGTTTAGTGGAAACATGGAAGTGGTTAATCACCTTTAGGAATTAAGGAAAGAGCCTCCTCCTTTTGCCCAAAATGGCATGGTGACATGTAAAGAGGCTCTCATGGCTTGCATATGGCTTATGCATGGCTCCATGGCTCCATTTGGCTTGGGAAAAGTAAAGTCGATTTCATGGAAATGGATTTAAGGAAAATTTTAGTATTTAGGGGTGATTTGGCATGAGGCTTCATTTGGAATAATTCAATGATGATTTTAGGACTTAGGTAATGGATTTAATTAAATGGATGACAAATGGAGATGTCATGTGGGCTTTAGGGTAGATTTGGGCTTTTGAATTTTGAAGGAAATGGGCTTTTAAGAAGGTTTAAGGGAAGTGGGCTTTTAAGTTTAAGGATGTGTTCATGGATGGGAATTTTTGTAGAAGTTTGGGCCAAATAGTTGTTGGTTTTGGTTTAGGGATGTTTCATGAATAATTTGAAATAGATTTAAGGTGGTTTGGGTTTGAATTGGGTTGAATTTGGGTTTATTTGGTAAATGGGCCGATGTAGGTCGAATTAGGCTAACTTGGGCCAATGTTGGGCTAGGGTTGAAATTGATGTAAAATAAATGTTAAGAAATGTTTATGGGAGTGTTTCAAAGAGGTTTTGGCTCTGGTTGGGTTTTAATTTTGGGGTTTGGGCCTATTTGGGTTAGATTTGGGTTTAGGTCGAAATTGGGCTTTTTGATTTTGGGTTGAATTTGAGTGGGGTTTGGGTCAAAATCTTGGGCAAATCATGTTAGTGTTTTGTTTATGAGGATGTTAAGGAAGTTTTAGAAAAGATTTGGGGTTAATTGGAGTTGAATTGGGTGAGTTTGGGTTAAGTTTGGGTCATGGGTCCAAATTTGGGCTTTAAGGCCCAAAGTGAAATTGGATCCAAATGTCGATCAAATTGGACTTGGATTTGGTCTAAATTGGTATTGGGAATGTTGAATTGAAGTTTAGAATTGAATTGGACCAAAATTGGGGTCAATTGGGTATGTTTGGTTTGACATTGGGTCCACTTTGGGTTAAAATGGGTCGATTTGGGGGTTTTGACAAAAGTAGGGTAAATTGACAAAATTGGCCCATGGTGTAGTTGGACAAAATGAAATTGGGAATATTTGGGATTTTCTGGAATTTTCTGGGAATTTTCTGAATTTTTGGATTTTTAGGCGAGAAGGGTATTTTGGGTATTTGGAGGGTATTGGGGGGTTTTCTTGGAATTTTTGGTATTTTTGGGTATGGATGATCAATTTGAGTGATGTGGAGGTGTTTGGGATTGATTTTGGAAAATTTTAGGTAATTTGGAGATTTTGCGAAAATTTGGGTAATTCGAGGGTTTTGGGTAGGTTTAGTAGGTGTAGGGTCCGGGGGTCAAAAATTGAAAATTTGGGAAATTGAAGATTGGGTGAATTTGGGTGGAAAGAAATCATTTTGGTTGAGCCATGAAGCCATTTCAAGCCCATATGAGCCATGAAAGGACTCATTTGAGGCATTCGTTATGTTGTTCCTAACCTCTTAGCGAGGGCTTAGGGGTTAAGGACCATCCATGTGAATCACCTACATGAGTCGGGAGGTCGAAGTTGGGTATGGGTGTGGTTTTAGGAAGTGTGTGGAAATGTAGTGTGTAAGTGTAGTGTATAAGTGTAATGTGTGTGTAAGTCGGCCCCTTCATCGGACCAGGACCACCTGAGGGTAGTCTAGAGCCGAAAAGAGTCTATAGGAACTCATCCTTTAAACTTCCACATTTGATTTCGACCCTCCAGGTGATTAGGGGTCTATGGTCGAGTTTGTGGAGTTTGCGGGGAGTTTAGAAGTGGTTTGAATTTCTAAAAGGCGGGTCCCGATTC
>JAKZJZ010001335.1:5000-17500 GCA_022702705.1 Papilionanthe hookeriana x Papilionanthe teres
ATATATATATATATATATATATATATATGTATATATGTATTTATTTATAATTAATTTAACAATTCAATAATTTAATAATTAATTCATATTCATAAATTAATATACTATAATTAAAATATTTAAAATAAAAAAATAACATTATATAAATTAATATATATATATATAAGTATAAATTAATTTATTTTTAATTTATTTAACTATTAAATATTTTTATAATTAAATTATATTTATAAATTAATATACTATAATTAAAATATTTAAATAAAAATAATACTATATAAATTATTATATATTTATATATGCATATATTTATTAATTTATAATTTATTTAACTATTTAATATTTTTATAATTGTATTATATTTATAAATTATTATACTATAATTAAAATATTTAAAATAAAAAATAATATTACATAAATTAATATATATATATATATATACGTATATATATACATATTTATATATAGATAAGTATATATTTATTTATTTATAATTTATTTAACAATTAATTTTTTTTATAATTAAATTATATTTATAAATTAAGATACTATAATTAAAATATTTAAAATAAAAAATAATATTATATAAATTAATATATATATATATATATATGTATATATGAATATATGTATTAATTTATAATTTATTTAACAATTCAATAATTTAATAATTAATTCATATTTATAAATTAATATACTATAATTAAAATTTTTAAAATAAAAAAATAAAATTATATAAATTAATATATATATATATAAGTATAAATTTATTTATTTATAATTTTTTAACTATTAAATATTTTTATAATTAAATTATATTTATAAATTAATATACTATAATTAAAACATTTAAAATAAAAAATAATATTATATAAATTATTATATATTTATATATGCATATATTTATTAATTTATAATTTATTTAACTATTAAATATTTTTATAATTGTGTTATATTTATAAATTATTATACTTTAATTAAAATATTTAAAATAAAAAATAACATTACATAAATTAATATATATATATATGTATATATATATATATACATACATATATATATACATATTTATATATATATAAGTATATATTTATTTATTTATAATTTATCTAACAATCAATTTTTTTATAATTAAATTATATTTATAAATTAAGATACTATAATTAAAATATTTACATTAAAAAATAATATTATATAAATTAATATATATATATATGTATATATGAATATATGTATTAATTTATAATTTATTTAACAATTCAATAATTTAATAATTAATTCAAATTTATAAATTAATATACTATAATTAAAATATTTAATATTAAAAATAATATTATATAAATTATATATATATATATATATATATATATATATATATATATATATATATATATATATATGTATATATGTATTAATTTATAATTTATTTAATAATTCAATAATTTAATAATTAATTCATATTTATAAATTAATATACTATAATTAAAATATTTAAAATAAAAAAATAAAATTTTATAAATTAATATATATATATATATATATATATATATATAAGTATAAATTTATTTATTTATAATTTTTTAACTATTAAATATTTTTATAATTAAATTATATTTATAAATTAATATACTATAATAAAAATATTTAAAATAAAAAATAATATTATATAAATTATTATATATTTATATATGCCTATATTTATTAATTTATAATTTATTTAACTTTTAAATATTTTTATAATTAAATTATATTTATAAATTATTATACAATAATTAAAATATTTAAAATAAAAAAATAACATTATATAAATTAATATATATAAATATATATATAAGTATAAATTTATTTATTTTTAATTTATTTAACTATTAAATATTTTTATAATTAAATTATATTTATAAATTAATATACTATAATTAAAATATTTAAAATAAAAAATAATATTATATAAATTAATATATATATATATATAAATATATATATATATATATAATATATATATATATATATATATATATATATATATATATATATTAGTATAAATGTATTTATTTATAATTTTTTTAACTATTAAAAATTTTTAAAATTAAATTATATTTATAAATTCATACACTATAATTAAAATATTTAAAATAAAAAATAATATTATATAAATTATTATATATTTATATATGCATATATTTATTAATTTATAATTTATTTAACTATTAATTATTTTCATAATTCAATTATATTTTTAAATTATTATACTATAATTAAAATATTTAAAATAAAAAAATAACATTATATAATTTAATATATATATAAGTATAAATTTATTTATTTATAATTTATTTAACTATTAAATATTTTTATAATTAAATTATAATTATAAATTCATATACTATAATTAAAATATTTAAAATGAAAAATAATATTATATAAATATATATATATATATATATGTATATATTTATTAATTTATAATATATTTAACTATTAATTCTTTCTATAATTAAATTATATTTATAAATTAATACACTAAAATTAAAATATTTAAAAGAAAAAAATAACATTATATAAATTAATATATATATATATATATATATATATATATATATATATACATATATATATACATATTTATATATATATATAAGTATATATTTATTTATTTATAATTTATCTAACAATCAATTTTTTTTATAATTAAATTATATTTATAAATTAAGATACTATAATTAAAATATTTACAATAAAAAATAATATTATATAAATTAATATATATATATATATATATGTATATATGAATATATGTATTAATTTATAATTTATTTAACAATTCAATAATTTAATAATTAATTCAAATTTATAAATTAATATATTATAATTAAAATATTTAATATTAAAAATAATATTATATAAATTAATATATATATATATATATATATATATATATATATATGTATATATGTATTAATTTATAATTTATTTAATAATTCAATAATTTAATAATTAATTCATATTTATAAATTAATATACTATAATTAAAATATTTAAAATAAAAAAATAAAATTTTATAAATTAATATATATATATATATATATATAAGTATAAATTTATTTATTTATAATTTTTTAACTATTAAATATTTTTATAATTAAATTATATTTATAAATTAATATACTATAATAAAAATATTTAAAATAAAAAATAATATTATATAAATTATTATATATTTATATATGCCTTTATTTATTAATTTATAATTTATTTAACTATTAAATATTTTTATAATTAAATTATATTTATAAATTATTATACAATAATTAAAATATTTAAAATAAAAAAATAACATTATATAAATTAATATATATAAATATATATATAAGTATAAATTTATTTATTTTTAATTTATTTAACTATTAAATATTTTTATAATTAAATTATATTTATAAATTAATATACTATAATTAAAATATTTAAAATAAAAAATAATATTATATAAATTAATATATATATATATAAATATATATATATATATATAAATATATATATATATATATATATATATATATATATATATATATATATATATATATATATAGTATAAATGTATTTATTTATAATTTTTTTAACTATTAAAAATTTTTAAAATTAAATTATATTTATAAATTCATACACTATAATTAAAATATTTAAAATAAAAAATAATATTATATAAATTATTATATATTTATATATGCATATATTTATTAATTTATAATTTATTTAACTATTAATTATTTTCATAATTCAATTATATTTTTAAATTATTATACTATAATTAAAATATTTAAAATAAAAAAATAACATTATATAATTTAATATATATATAAGTATAAATTTATTTATTTATAATTTATTTAACTATTAAATATTTTTATAATTAAATTATAATTATAAATTCATATACTATAATTAAAATATTTAAAATGAAAAATAATATTATATAAATATATATATATATATATGTATATATTTATTAATTTATAATATATTTAACTATTAATTCTTTCTATAATTAAATTATATTTATAAATTAATACACTAAAATTAAAATATTTAAAAGAAAAAAATAACATTATATAAATTAATATATATATATATATATATATATATATATATATATATACATATATATATACATATTTATATATATATATAAGTATATATTTATTTATTTATAATTTATTTAACAATTAATTATTTTTATAATAAAGTTATATTTATAAATTAACATACTACAATTAAAATATTTAAAATAAAAAATAATATTATATAAATTATTATATATTTATATATGCATATATTTATTAATTTATAATTTATTTAACTATTAAATATTTTTATAGTTAAATTATATTTATGAATTATTATAATATAATTAAAATATTTAAAATAAAAAAATAACATTATATAAATTAATATATATATATATATAAGTATAAATTTATTTATTTTTAATTTATTTAACTATTAAATATTTTTATAATTAAATTATATTTATAAATTAATATACTATAATTAAAATATTTAAAAAAAATAATATTATATAAATTAATATATATATATATATATTTACATATATATATATTAGTATAAATTTATTTATTTATAATTTTTTTAACTATTAAATATTTTTAAAATTAAATTATATTTATAAATTCATACACTATAATTAAAATATTTAAAATAAAAAATAATATTACATAAATTATTATATATTTATATATGCATATATTTATTAATTTATAATTTATTTAACTATTAAATATTTTCATAATTCAATTATATTTTTAAATTATTATACTATAATTAAAATATTTAAAATAAAAAATAAAATTATATAAATTAATATATATAAGTATAAATTTATTTATTTATAATTTATTTAACTATTAAATATTTTTATAATTAAATTATAATTATAAATTCATATACTATAATTAAAATATTTAAAATGAAAAATAATATTATATAAATATATATATATATATATATATATATACATATATATATGTATATATTTATTAATTTATAATATATTTAACTATTAATTCTTTCTATAATTAAATTATATTTATAAATTAATATACTAAAATTAAAATATTTAAAAGAAAAAATAACATTATATAAATTAATATATATATATATATACATATATATATATACATATTTATATATATATATAAGTATATATTTATTTATTTATAATTTATTTAACAATTAATTATTTTTATAATTAAATTATATTTATAAATTAACATACTATAATTAAAATATTTAAAATAAAAAATAATATTATATAAATTAATATATATATATATATATGTAAATATGTATATATGTATTAATTTATAATTTATTTAAGAATTCAATAATTTAATAATTAATTCATATTTATAAATTAATATACTATAATGAAAATATTTAAAGTAAAAATATAAAATTATGTAAATTAATATATATATATATATAAGTATAAATTAATTTATTTATAATTTTTTTAACTATTAAATATTTTTATAATTAAATTATATTTATAAATTAATATACTATACTTAAAATATTTAAAATAAAAAATAATATTATATAAATTAATATATATATATATATATATATATATATATATATATATATATACATACATATATATATACATATTTATATATATATATGTATATATTTATTTATTTATAATATATTTAACAATTAATTATTTTTATAATTAAATTATATTTATAAATTAACATACTATAATTAAAATATTTAAAATAAAAAATGATATTATATAAATTAATATATATATATATATATGTATATATGTATATATGTATTTATTTATAATTAATTTAACAATTCAATAATTTAATTATTAATTCATATTCATAAATTAATATACTATAATTAAAATATTTAAAATAAAAAAAATGAAATTATATAAATTACTATATATATATATATATATATATATATATATATATATATATATATATATATATATATATATAAGTATAAATTTATTCATTCTTAATTTATTAAACTATTAAATATTTAAAATCAAAAAATAACATTATATAAATTAATATATATAAACACACACACACACATATATATATATATATATATATATATATATATATATATATATATATATATATATATATATATATATATATATATATATATATATATATATATACATATATATATACATATTTAAATATATTTAAGTATATTTTTATTTATTTATAATTTATTTAACAATTAATTATTTTTATAATAAAGTTATATTTATAAATTAACATACTACAATTAAAATATTTAAAATAAAAAATAATATTATATAAATTATTATATATTTATATATGCATATATTTATTAATTTATAATTTATTTAACTATTAAATATTTTTATAGTTAAATTATATTTATGAATTATTATAATATAATTAAAATATTTAAAATAAAAAAATAACATTATATAAATTAATATATATATATAAGTATAAATTTATTTATTTTTAATTTATTTAACTATTAAATATTTTTATAATTAAATTATATTTATAAATTAATATACTATAATTAAAATATTTAAAAAAAAATAATATTATATAAATTAATATATATATATATATATATATTTACATATATATATATTAGTATAAATTTATTTATTTATAATTTTTTTAACTATTAAATATTTTTAAAATTAAATTATATTTATAAATTCATACACTATAATTAAAATATTTAAAATAAAAAATAATATTACATAAATTATTATATATTTATATATGCATATATTTATTAATTTATAATTTATTTAACTATTAAATATTTTCATAATTCAATTATATTTTTAAATTATTATACTATAATTAAAATATTTAAAATAAAAAAATAAAATTATATAAATTAATATATATATATAAGTATAAATTTATTTATTTATAATTTATTTAACTATTAAATATTTTTATAATTAAATTATAATTATAAATTCATATACTATAATTAAAATATTTAAAATGAAAAATAATATTATATATATATATATATATATATATATATACATATATATATATATGTATATATTTATTAATTTATAATATATTTAACTATTAATTCTTTCTATAATTAAATTATATTTATAAATTAATATACTAAAATTAAAATATTTAAAAGAAAAAATAACATTATATAAATTAATATATATATATATATATATACATATATATATATATATATATATATTTATATATATATATAAGTATATATTTATTTATTTATAATTTATTTAACAATTAATTATTTTTATAATTAAATTATATTTATAAATTAACATACTATAATTAAAATATTTAAAATAAAAAATAATATTATATAAATTAATATATATATATGTATATATGTATGTATGTATTCATTTATAATTTATTTAACAATTCAATAATTTAATAATTAATTCATATTTATAAATTAATATACTATAATTAAAATATTTAAAAAAAATAAAATTATATAAATTAATATATATATATATATATAAGTATAAATTTATTCATTTTTAATTTATTAAACTATTAAATATTTTTATAATTAAATTATATTTAGAAATTAATATACTATAATTGAAATTTTTAAAATAAAAAATAATATTATATAAATTAATATATATATGTGTGTGTGTGTGTGTGTGTGTGTGTGTATTTATTAATTTATAATTTATTTAACTATTAAATATTTTTTTAATTAAATTATATTTATAAATTATTATACAATAATTTAAATATTTAAAATAAAAAAATAACATTATATAAATTAATAGATATAAATATATATATAAGTATAAATTTATTTATTTTTAATTTATTTAACTATTAAATATTTTTATAATTAAATTATATTTATAAATTAATTTACTATAATTAAAATATTTAAAATAAAAAATAATATTATAAAAATTAATATATATATATATATATATATATATATATATATATATATATATATATATATATATATATATATATATATATATATATATATATGTATATATTTATTAATTTATAATTTATTTAACTATTAATTATTTTTATAATTAAATTATATTTATACATTAATATACTATAATTAAAATATTTAAAATAAAAAAATAACATTATATAAATTAATATATATATATATATATATTTATACATATATATATACATATTTATATATATATAAGTATATATTTATTTATTTATAATTTATTTAAAAATTAATTATTTTTATAATTAAATTATATTTATAAATTAACATACTATAATTAAAATATTTAAAATAAAAATAATATTATATAAATTAATATGTATATATGTATATAAGTATATATGTATTAATTTAAAATTTATTTAACAATTCAATAATTTAATAATTAATTCATATTTATAAATTAATATACTATAATGAAAATATTTAAAGTAAAAAAATAAAATTATATAAATTAATATATATATATATATAAGTATAAATTAATTTATTTATAATTTTTTAACTATTAAATATTTTTATAATTAAATTATATTTATAAATTAATATACTATACTTAAAATATTTAAAATAAAAAATGATATTATATAAATTAATATATATATATATATATATATATATATATATATATATATATATATATATATATACATACATATATATACACATATTTATATATATAAGTATATATTTATTTATTTATAATATATTTAACAATTAATTATTTTTATAATTAAATTATATTTATAAATTAACATACTATAATTAAAATATTTAAAATAAACAATTATATTATATAAATTAATATATATATATATATATGTATATATGTATATATGTATTTATTTATAATTAATTTAACAATTCAATAATTTAATTATTAATTCATATTCATAAATTAATATACTATAATTAAAATATTTAAAATAAAAAAAATGAAATTATATAAATTACTATATATATATATATATAAGTATAAATTTATTCATTCTTAATTTATTAAACTATTAAATATTTAAAATCAAAAAATAACATTATATAAATTAATATATATAAACACACACACACACACACACACACACACACACATATATATTTATATATATATATATAGATATATACATATATATATACATATTTAAATATATTTAAGTATATATTTATTTATTTATAATTTTTTTAACAATTAATTATTTTTATAATAAAATTATATTTATAAATTAACATACTACAATTAAAATATTTAAAATAAAAAATAATATTATATAAATTATTATATATTTATATATGCATATATTTATTAATTTATAATTTATTTAACTATTAAATATTTTTATAGTTAAATTATATTTATGAATTATTATAATATAATTAAAATATTTAAAATAAAAAAATAACATTATATAAATTAATATATATATATATAAGTATAAATTTTTTTATTTTTAATTTATTTAACTATTAAATATTTTTATAATTAAATTATATTTATAAATTAATATACTATAATTAAAATATTTAAAATATAAAATAATATTATATAAATTAATATATATATATATATATATATATATATATATATATATTAGTATAAATTTATTTATTTATAATTTTTTTAACTATTAAATATTTTTAAAATAAAATTATATTTATAAATTAATACACTATAATTAAAATATTTAAAATAAAAAATAATATTACATAAATTATTATATATTTATATATGCATATATTTATTAATTTATAATTTATTTAACTATTAAATATTTTCATAATTCAATTATATTTTTAAATTATTATACTATAATTAAAATATTTAAAATAAAAAAATAACATTATATAAATTAATATATATATAAGTATAAATTTATTTATTTATAATTTATTTAACTATTAAATATTTTTATAATTAAATTATAATTATAAATTCATATACTATAATTAAAATATTTAAAATGAAAAATAATATTATATAAATATATATATATATATATATATATACATATATATATGTATATATTTATTAATTTATAATATATTTAACAATTAATTCTTTCTATAATTAAATTATATTTATAAATTAATATACTAAAATTAAAATATTTAAAAGAAAAAAATAACATTATATAAATTAATATATATATATATATATATATATATATATATATATATATATATATATATATATATATATATATATACATATATATATACATATTTATATATATATAAGTATATATTTATTTATTTATAATTTATTTAACAATTAATTATTTTTATAATTAAATTATATTTATAAATTAACATACTATAATTAAAATATTTAAAATAAAAAATAATATTATATAAATTAATATATATATATATGTATATATGTATGTATGTATTAATTTATAATTTATTTAACAATTTAATAATTAATTCATATTTATAAATTAATATACTATAATTAAAATATTTAAAAAAAATAAAATTATATAAATTAATATATATATATAAGTATAAATTTATTCATTTTTAATTTATTAAACTATTAAATATTTTTATAATTAAATTATATTTAGAAATTAATATACTATAATTGAAATTTTTAAAATAAAAAATAATATTATATAAATTAATATATATATATATATATATGTGTGTGTGTGTGTGTGTGTGTGTGTGTGTGTGTGTGTGTGTATTTATTAATTTATAATTTATTTAACTATTAAATATTTTTATAATTAAATTATATTTATAAATTATTATACAATAATTTAAATATTTAAAATAAAAAAATAACATTATATAAATTAATATATATAAATATATATATAAGTATAAATTTATTTATTTTTAATTTATTTAACTATTAAATATTTTTATAATTAAATTATATTTATAAATTAATTTACTATAATTAAAATATTTAAAATAAAAAATAATATTATATAAATTAATATATATATATATATATATATATATATATATATATATATATATATATACGTATATATATATATATATATATGTATATATTTATTAATTTATAATTTATTTAACTATTAATTATTTTTATAATTAAATTATATTTATACATTAATATACTATAATTAAAATATTTAAAATAAAAAATAACATTATATAAATTAATATATATATATATATACATATATATATATACATATTTATATATATATAAGTATCTATTTATTTATTTATAATTTATTTTACAATTAATTATTTTTATAATTAAATTATATTTATAAATTAACATACTATAATTAAAATATTTAAAATAAAAAATAATATTATATAAATTAATATATATATATGTATATATGTATATATGTATTAATTTATAATTTATTTAACAATTCAATAATTTAATAATTAATTCATATTTATAAATTAATATACTATAATTAAAATATTTAAAATAAAAAGATAAAATTATATAAATTAATATATATATATATATATATATATATATATATACATACATACTTACATATATATATACATATTTATATATATATAAGTATATATTTATTTATTTATAATATATTTAACAATTAATTATTTTTATAATTAAATTATATTTATAAATTAACATAATATAATTAAAATAATTAAAATAAAAAATGATATTATATAAATTAATATATATATATATATATATATATATATATATATATATGTATTTATTTATAATTAATTTAACAATTCAATAATTTAATTATTAATTCATATTCATAAATTAATATACTATAATTAAAATATTTAAAATAAAAAAAATGAAATTATATAAATTACTATACATATATATATATGTATATATTTATTAATTTATAATTTATTTAACTATTAATTATTTTTATAATTAAATTATATTTATACATTAATATACTATAATTAAAATATTTAAAATAAAAAAATAACATTATATAAATTAATATATATATATATATATACATATATATATATACATATTTATATATATATAAGTATATATTTATTTATTTATAATTTATTTAACAATTAATTATTTTTATAATTAAATTATATTTATAAATTAACATACTATAATTAAAATATTTAAAATAAAAAATAATATTATATAAATTAATATATATATATATATATGTATATATGTATATATGTATTAATTTATAATTTATTTAACAATTCAATAATTTAATAATTAATTCATATTTATAAATTAATATACTATAATTAAAATATTTAAAATAAAAAGATAAAATTATATAAATATATATATATATATATATATATATATATATATATATATATATACATACATATATATATACATATTTATATATATATATAAGTATATTTTTATTTATTTATAATTTATTTAACAATTAATTATTTTTATAATTAAATTATATTTATAAATTAACATACTATAATTAAAAAATTTAAAATAAAAA
>JAKZJZ010001335.1:27500-28843 GCA_022702705.1 Papilionanthe hookeriana x Papilionanthe teres
CAAGTGTTTTTAATGTTTTAATTAAAACAAATCTTAAAGTTTGTTAAACAACACCGGTTAAGATCCCACGGTTCCGTCATCCCGGCACCGTTATTTTCATCGAATTCACTTAGTTCAGATGAATTTGCTAAACTCAACTGAATGAGTTCCACACTTTCATTTAGACCGTGGGAAATCTCGTTAGCAACACGTGGGTTACATCATCCGAGGTATTCCCGATCATTCAACGAGACAATTTAATTTAGTTATAATTGTAGTTTTGTTGTTCTGTTTGTGATTAAATTTTGAGTTGTTTTATATTTTGAAATGTTGTGGCGATGATTTTTATCTTGCAATGAATTTTAATTTAGTTTTGGTTTCAGTTCAGGGACTATCCTAAAGGTTTTGGTTTTCATGCAACAGTTGTTTATCATGCAAGAAAAGTAAAGTACAGTGCATGTAAGTAAATTGCAATAAAGTAAATTGCAATAAAATAAAGGCGTACCTGGAGGGTCTTCCCGTCATCCCAAGCTGCACTTAAAACACATGTTAAGACATTTAAATGTTTCAACAAGTACCTAGGTAAAGCTAAGGGAAAGGGTTTTGGTTGTCTACCAAATTCCTAATCATATAACTAGTCATCTCCTATGACGTCTAGGTTCTTGTGTTTTGGTTTAAGGATGATTTTCTTCATCAAAGAACAATTGAGTTCAATTGTTCTTATAAACATCCCATCATATTGAGGAAGTGCTTAAGACGAGTCTTAAACATCTTTTCAATAGGATTGTTTTAAGTCCAAGAGAATTTAATTATACAAGTGAATTAATCATCCAGGAGTTTAAGTTTTGTTCTCTTGCTCAGTGAACTAGGACATTTGAATATCCTATAAGTGAAGTAACACTTCACTTGATACCTTATTTAAGAGTTATAATAATAAGAGCTTTAAAAGGGCAAATCAACTTATTAAGTATTTTAATGATTTAAACTTAATGATTTAATTTTAATTTTGACTTTATTATAAAAAATTAGTTTAAGTTTGGAATAGTGTTCAAGTTATTTTAGATTTAATTCTTAATGATTTCATTTAGGTTTGTTGTTAAATGATTTTAATTTAATTTAATTTTAATTTAATTTTGATTTTAATTTAATTTAATTTAATTTAATTTAAATTTAAATTTATTTTAATTTAATTTTAATTTTAATTTAGTTTTAATTTTAATTTAATTTAATTTAATTTTAATTTTAATTTAATTTAATTTAATTTAATTTAAATTTAATTTAATTTTAATTTAATTTAATTTAATTTAATTTAATTTAATTTAATTTTAATTTAATTTTAGTTTAATTTTAATTTGGATTATTAT
>JAKZJZ010001336.1:0-28823 GCA_022702705.1 Papilionanthe hookeriana x Papilionanthe teres
CTATGATTTATAATAATTATTTTAGTGAAAATGCTAGAAAATACATTTTTTTTAATTTTAAAATTACCCTAGGGCTTTAAAATTTAATATCTCACTAAATAGACTTAGGAAAAATGTGGGATTTGTTCCTAAGTGATTAAAATTCAAAATGTGACATTTTGGTGAATTTTATTATTTTTGTGATTTTTATTATTTTTTAATTATTAAAAATATTAAAATATTATTAAAAATCAACTTTTTTAGAAAATTGAAATTTTAATTTTCTTAGGTTCCCCTGATATCAGAGAGGCTCCAAAACCAATTTGGTGAATTTTTAAAAAGTATTTTAAAAGTTATGAATTTTTAAAGTTTAAAATGGCTAAGTGGCTTAATCAACCCAATTAGTGGGGCTAACCAAGTCCAATTGACCTCAAATTTTTATGGTGGATTCCTCTGATCCTAAAGGTCAGTGGAGAATTGATTTCAAGTCAATTTGATACCTGGTTAACTCTAATTAATTAAAGACCTATTTTGGGTGTTTAAGCCGATTAGGGTTAATCCGAGTGAATTAACTCAAGTCCTATTTTTCCTAGGGTTCTCTGGTCATAAGGAACATCACCAAATATTTCTAGAATTTATTTCACAACATGCTAATTTTTGGAATTAAAATACTCAAAACAGCAACATGCATTTGAAAAATAAATAACTTTTCACGAGATGGCCTCGACCTTGGAAAATTCAGGGAATGTTCCCGAGTTCGGAGGCTTCAAAAGCCCTATGGTCTCATGCCATGGTGAATTGTATACATGCATGGAGAATTAAATGTATGCGAGAGAGTAAATAAATCATAAAAAATAAAATACTTAATTAAATTAAATGATTTCTTTTCCACATTATTCTCCTCTGTTCAGCTGAGCAAGGGGGTATTTTTATTTTATTTTTGTGATTTTTCTACACAAAGATATGGATTTTTGAAGTTTAGGGAATTAAATAAATAAGAAAATACCCTAATTTTCTATTTATCCACGCGGCGCCGGCGAAACCTCGGCGGCTCCGAACGCACACGCGTCGCGCTCCCGTTCGACGCCGCCACCGAGTCGGCGGCCCGGGCCCCGCGGTTCTCGTACCGTCTCTCCGGTCCGACGCGATCCGGCCGTCCGTGCGCGCGTGTATCGAATGGACGGCATCCGTTCATCGTCCCCAGTGTTCTCGCCCGAGAGCCGTCCACACTAAATCCACTAAGATCTCGCTCGATTCTCGATGGATTTTCATGTTCTTATGCTACTATGGATTCGTCTTGAAGAGACGAACACATCTATACGGCTAACATGCATTGAAACTAAGGCATTCGAAATGAAGAATCTCCGGAAGCTCGGGATGGAGAGTTAGCTCATACCTTGGCTCGGAGAAGTGTGGCTTCGATCGAGAGTTGTTGCACCTTCGATTGGGTCCCAGCAAGCTCCGGATGAAGTCTCTGCAGTGCAGTGAATTGTCCGGATATGATTTCGACCAAGCCCGATCACAAAGCTTGGAGGACTGGAGCAAGCTGGGTGGCTTTGGAGATGGGGCTTTTGGTGGTGGACACCTTCCCTTGGTGCGGTGAAGGTGTAGAGCCAATCAATTTGGGAATTGGCTCCATTGTGGAGAAGTGTCTGGTTTTTGGGCTAAAGTTTGAGCTCGAAATTGGGCTCGACTAGAAGGAATTGGGGCTGGAATTCGGTGGGGATCGGGTGCTCTCATGTGTAGAGAGTGATGCGGAGTGATTTTGGCGGAGTTTCCTTAAGGTTTTGTTTCAGCACCTCTCATGGCCGAGAGGGGTGGAGTTTAAATAGGAGAGGGTGGAAGGCCTCTCGGAGGGAGTTAGGGCTTGGGATCGAGCTGCTGCGGTGAGGAGAAGATCGGCCATGGTGACCACTAGGCATGGGGCGACTCGGCAAGTGAGAATTTCAATGTTGGCTCACATGTGAGCTCTCGGCCATGGTGTTTTCCGGCGGCTCAGTGGCGCGGCCGGCCAGGCGATGGTCACCATCTTGGTCGGGTGGGTCGGGGCTGGGGTTTAGTGTAGGCAATTGAGGTTTGACATGTGTAAAGGAGTTTGATTTAAATGGAATGGGAGAAGGCTCACTTTGGCTTGGTTTGGGTCAACCCACCATTTTGGGCTTGGTGCACCCTTCCAAGCTCGATTTTGAGCTGAGGGAATCATTTAGGTCGGCCTAGAAGGAATGGTGAAGTCTCCATCCATGATGAGGTGGCTAAACATGGTTTAGTGTGTGACATGATTAAGGTAAAAAAGGGTTAAAGGAGGTTTAAGAAAGAACCCCCTCTTCTTGCCATAAATGGACTAATGACAAGTCAAAGCCCTCATGGCTTCATGTGGCTTGAGAATGGCTTGTTCATGGCTTCATTTGGCTTGGGAAAAGGTTGATTTGTTTCATGAAAAGGGTTTTAAGAATTTTGGATGTTTTGATGGAAATTTGTATGAAACTTGATTTGGAATAATTTGATGGTGACTTTAGGACTTAGGTAATGGATTTAATTAAATGGATGACAAATGGAGATGTCATGTGGGCTTTAGGGTAGATTTGGGCTTTTGAATTTTGAAGGAAATGGGCTTTTAAGAAGGTTTAAGGGAAGTGGGCTTTTAAGTTTAAGGATGTGTTCATGGATGGGAATTTTTGTAGAGGTTTGGGCCAAATAGTTGTTGGTTTTGGTTTAGGGATGTTTCATGAATAACTTGAAATAGATTTAAGGTGGTTTGGGTTTGAATTGGGTTGAATTTGGGTTTATTTGGTAAATGGGCCAATGTAGGTCAAATTGGGCTAACTTGGGCCAATGTTGGGCTAGGGTTGAAATTGATGTAAAATAAATATTAAGAAATGTTTATGGGAATGTTTCAAAGAGG
The DNA here is from genome assembly GCA_022702705.1 of Papilionanthe hookeriana x Papilionanthe teres. Taxonomy (NCBI): domain Eukaryota; kingdom Viridiplantae; phylum Streptophyta; class Magnoliopsida; order Asparagales; family Orchidaceae; genus Papilionanthe; species Papilionanthe hookeriana x Papilionanthe teres. Next base: position 2,882 of record JAKZJZ010001336.1, read on the forward strand.
TTTTGGCTTTGGTTGGGTTTTAATTTTGAGGTTTGGGCCTATTTGGGTTAGATTTGGGTTTAGGTCGAAAATTGGGCTTTTTGATTTTGGGTTGAATTTGAGTGGGGTTTGGGTCAAAATCTTGGGCAAATCATGTTAGTGTTTTGTTTATGAGGATGTTAAGGAAGGTTTAGAAAAGATTTGGGGTTAATTGGAGTTGAATTGGGTTAGTTTGGGCTAAGTTTGGGTCATGGGTCCAAATTTGGGCTTTAAGGCCCAAAGTGAAATTGGATCCAAATGTCAATCAAATTGGACTTGGATTTGGTCTAAATTGGTATTGGGAATGTTGAATTGAAGTTTAGAATTGAATTGGACCAAAATTGGGGTCAATTGGGTATGTTTGGTTTGACATTGGGTTCACTTTGGGTTAAAATGGGTCGATTTGGGGGTTTTGACAAAAGTAGGGTAAATTGACAAAATTGGCCCATGGTGTAGTTGGACAAAATGAAATTGGGAATATTTGGGATTTTCTGGAATTTTCTGGGAATTTTCTGAATTTTTGGATTTTTAGGCCAGAAGGGTATTTTGGGTATTTGGAGGGTATTGGGGGGTATTTTTGGAATTTTTGGTATTTTTGGGTATGGATGATCAATTTGAGTGATGTGGAGGTGTTTGGGATTGATTTTGGAAAATTTTAGGTAATTTGGAGATTTTGCGAAAATTTGGGTAATTTCGAGGGTTTTGGGTAGGTTTAGTAGGTGTAGGGTCCGGGGGTCAAAAATTGAAAATTTGGGAAATTGAAGATTGGGTGAATTTGGGTGGGGTGAAATCATTTTGGTTGAGCCATGAAGCCATTTCAAGCCCATATGAGCCATGAAAGGACTCATTTGAGGCATTCATGTATGTTGTTCCTAACCCTGCTTGCGAGGGCTTAGGGGTTAAGGACCATCCATGTGAATCACCTACATGAGTCGGGAGGTCAAGTTGGGTATGGGTGTGGTTTTAGGAAGTGTGTGGAAATGTAGTGTGTAAGTGTAGTGTATGTCGGCCCCTTCACCGGACCGGGCCGCCCGGGGCGATCCTGAGGCCGAAGAGTCCTATAGGAACTCATCCTTTAAACTTCCACATTTGATTTCAACCCTACTAGGTGATTAGGGGTCTATAGTCGAGTTTGTGGAGTTTGCGGGGAGTTTAGAAGTGGTTTGAATTTCTAAAAGGCGGGTCCCGATTCTAGTCCTCTAAGATAGTCGAAAGGAAAAGCCTAAGGCTAGATCTAAGCACTAAAAGAAGAAAAGGAAGACCTCATCGAAAATGAGGTCGACAAATGGACCCCCGATAGGTGTGGTGGTGACGGAGCACACGCGCGTATTGGTGTTGGCCAGAGCGATCAACAAAACCAACACGGATGTCCGAGTGACGAACTTGGGACGAAGTAGAAGAGTTTCTGGCTGGGGAGTGTCGAGTATATCTGCGGAGCCGGAGATTCTTGAACTCTCGGCTGGGGAAAGGAAAAGGAGGTAAATCCCAAATCACATGATGCGGGGAATTTCGATTTAGATTTTATTTTGCTTCAATTTATGTTTTGATGTGTGAGTTTAAATTTTAGTTTGGAGTTTCGATTTAGATTGAAGTTTGTCGAAATTAATTTGAGGGATTTGATTTGAAATGAAAATTAGGATTTCGAAGTTTTAGATGTAACATCTTGACCTCGAAAGAAAATTGAATTGATTAGATTGAATCGTTGCAATGAGAAGAGATCTCGGAGCAAAGCGGTGTTGGATGTAAAATCCTTAACCTCGAGAGTTTGATTTTGATGTGATGTATTTCATTGCGATAGGGAAAAGATCCTAAAGCGATGCGGTCTCGGATGTAAAATCCTCGACCCAAAGGTTAAATTTTGATGTATTTCGGTGCGATAGGAAGAGAATCCTAAAGCGGTGCGGTCTTGGATGTAAAATCCTCGACTCGAAAAGTTTGAATTTTGATGTATTTCGGTGCAATAGGAAGAGAATCCTAAAGCGGTGCGATCTTGGATGTAAAATCCTCGACTCGAAAGTTTGAATTTTGATGTATTTCGGTGCGATAGGAAGAGAATCCTAGCAATGCAGCTGGATGTAAAATCCTCGACTCAAAAGTTTGAATTTTGATGTATTTCGGTGCATAGAAGAGAATCCTAGCGACGGCTTGGATGTAAAATCCTCGACCCAAAGGTTTGAATTTTGATGTATTTCGGTACGATAGGAAGAGAATCCTAAAGCGGTGCGGTCTTGGATGTAAAATCCTCGACTCAAAAGTTTGAATTTTGATGTATTTCGGTGCGATAGGAAGAGAATCCTAAAGCGAGTGCGGTCTTGGATGTAAAATCCTCGACTCGAAAGGTTTGAATTTTGATGTATTTCGGTGCGATAGGAAGAGAATCCTACAGCGGTGCGATCTTGGATGTAAAATCCTCGACTCAAAAGTTTGAATTTTGATGTATTTCGGTGCGATAGGAAGAGAATCCTAAAGCGGTGCGGTCTTGGATGTAAAATCCTCGACCCAAAAGGTTTGAATTTTGATGTATTTCGGTGCGATAGGAAGAGAATCCTAAAGCGGTGCGATCTTGGATGTAAAATCCTCGACCCAAAAGTTTGAATTTTGATGTATTTCGGTGCGATAGGAAGAGAATCCTAAAGCGGTGCGGTCTTGGATGTAAAATCCTCGACCCAAAAGGTTTGAATTTTGATGTATTTCGGTGCGATAGGAAGAGAATCCTAAAGCGGTGCGGTCTTGGATGTAAAATCCTCGACCCAAAAGGTTTGAATTTTGATGTATTTCGGTGCGATAGGAAGAGAATCCTAAAGCGGTGCGGTCTTGGATGTAAAATCCTCGACTCGAAAAGTTTGAATTTTGATGTATTTCGGTGCGATAGGAAGAGAATCCTAAAGCGGTGCGGTCTTGGATGTAAAATCCTCGACTCAAAAGTTTGAATTTTGATGTATTTCGGTGCGATAGGAAGAGAATCCTAAAGCAGTGCAGTCTTGGATGTAAAATCCTCGACTCAAAAGTTTGAATTTTGATGTATTTCAGTGCAATAGGAAGAGAATCCTAAAGCAGTGCAGTCTTGGATGTAAAATCCTCGACTCAAAAGTTTGAATTTTGATGTTTTCGATTGAGATTTGATTTGAGATCTAGAAGATCGGATTTGAGATTTGATAGAGATTGAATTTGAACTTGATTGAGACTTGAAGCCTGGAAAGATTGAATTTGGAAATTTGGAAATTTGGAAGGATGAGTTTGAACTCGATTGAAACTTGATTTAAGATTTGATTTGAAATTTGAAAGATCGAAGTTTGAAACTTGATCGAGATTGGATTTGGATTTTGATTGAGAATTTGATTTGAGATTTGGGAAGATCAAATTTGAAATTTGATCGAGATGGATTTGGAATTTGATTGAGATTTGATTTGGAAGTTTGGAAGGATAGAATTTGATTTTGAAGTTTGAAAAGATTGAAATTTGATTCGAATTTGGAAAGATTGAATTTGAGATTTGTGTTGATTTCGTTTATCTTTTAATGGTTCAAATTTTATTTTGTTGTTTATTTAATGTTCATGTGAACTTGGTATTTGTCATTTTTCAGATTTTTTTTTAAGAAAGTTTTCTTTTATTCTCTTTTTTTCTTTTTACGATTTCTTTGTTCGAAGTTCATTTAACTTTAATGGCGTTTCCCGATCAATTTGCACAAAAGAGGTGAAGGCCAAAAACGTGACATGGTCACTTTCATTCCAATCATGTTGAAAATACGTCGTACGACTCGATGCGGAATATATTTCATACAATCCATGTAGACTCGAAACGGATTTGTGTATGATCTTTGTTGATCCATCGAAAAGAATCATCCGTCAAAAATCCATGTACGAATAGTGAGGTACATGGTCGATAACATCACCTTCCAAGCCATCCTTGGCAAGGATGCCGGCTGGATGTACGTTGGAGGTGTGATATTTCCCATGTAACTCACGGCTCGTAAGGCCGGAGGTTCTCTAGCTCTGGGTACGGTTGGAAATGGTAAGGTATTTTGCTTGTCGTCCATCCTCCCGAAAGTAGCGAGATTCGCTCCACTGGCACCCACGGTATGCAATGCTTTGCGATATACGCTCCGTTACCTTGCGGTATCATGACGGAACCCACCGGTAAAGGTATCTTTGCTGGCCCTCGGAACTCACCCGGGCCTGCTATCCGGAGGTCGGATCCGAACATGATGTTGCACTCATTCAAGAAAGAGGCCGGTGCGAAGGTCGACGAAGTCGTGGTGATCAATATGTGGGGGTATGCGGTCACTCTGTTTGTAGATGTTGATAATGCGGCTATTGGGTATGCAATCTGTCGCGGTACCCTCCATGTTATCAATCTTTTCACCATTCTCTTGATAACTAATGGCATCGGATCTACTTGCCCATGACGAAGTATCCACGGTGGGTTTCCCTTCCTGTCTTCGACGAAGTTGTAGCGAGCATCCGCATTGTATTGTGATTCTTCCTTTCCACGGCATCCATCTCCGGGGTTCGAGTATGTATTTTCCCTCGGGCGGCCTGCTCGGCCCATTCTTTTCGGATCCCGGATACGATCCACGATTTGCTTGTTGTTCATACTGCGAGAATACGTCGGTGTGTAGCTCGAGGCCTTCTAGTATGTTGATCCTTCTTCCTTTAATTCTCTCGAAGTATTCGAAAGTTTTCTTTTCAACATTCGCATCCTCTCCGGCTCGTATTCCGGAATGATCTGCGGATGGCGAGGCCTTGTGACATATTGTGGGATATATGGTTCAATCCCTTCACGTTCCCTGCATACCTCGGCTCCTCGGGGATGATGCTAGTCGGGACATCCCCGGGGTTGCTTCGCAACAAGGTCATGCACTTGCTGGTGGTTCTATCCGGTGGCGTGGTAGCCTTCTTTCTTCGATCTTCGGAGATTTCCACAGTTCTTTTACGTTATTCTAGGAGTGGCCTCCTTTCTTCGAGTTCTCGGTGAACCGGTGTCCTTGAAAGTGTGATGTGTCGGCATTAGCGAGTTGTCTCGTCGCGGTCCGCAGCTAGTTTTGTTAACATTTTACGGATGCGGCGATTCTTATTTCTTCGTTGCGTGGGCGTGAGAGTAGCCCTCCGAACTTCTTGAATCTACGCGGGCGCGGCGGCGACAAGCTTGCCCTCCGCTTGTAGTGACTACGGACTTCATTTTCTTGTCTTCTTCGGTGTTTGCTTTTCTTTTCTTGTTGTTGGATTGGTGGCTTGGGCCACCCACTTTCATCACTTGTCACGCCGGGTAGTTCTTCTCGGTTAGCGGGACCCGGTCACTTTCCTCGTACTTGTAGGCTCGCTGGTGCGAAATGCGAGTCGATCTCGATTATCGCTCCATCTTTCACCCTCTTTTCATCGAGTGCAAGGCTTACGCCATTCTTAAAGTTCAAAACCAACCGCCGTTCGACATTTCCCTGCGAAAAGACAAGGAAAAGGATCGGGGTACGTACTTAAGAACAAGAACATTAAGAAAATGTTTATTAAAGATACATTTTTTATTATTCTTATATTTTGAAATTTAACGGGAATGAAGTAGGATAAGATGAGGGAAGAGATCTTGATTTGAAAAAGAAAACAAGGAAAACTTAATTATCATGATTTTATTTATCTTAGCACATTTTATTATTTTTGGGTTCGGACCCGATCATAAGTAATTACTTCACCCGTGTTTCTTAGGGATGAAGAATTCATTCCTTCGAAACATCGGGTAGCGTAATACTTTTTCAAGTATCGTCCGTTGATTGGAAGCATATGTCGTTCTCCCCGGCAATTCACTAGGCTGGTAGGAACCTCCCGAGTATCTTGCTTCAACCACGAAACGGTCCTTCCCAGTGGGTTCAAATTTTCCTCCTATCTTGCGGTGTGCGAGAATAGGTCTCTTGAGAACGAGAACTAAATCACCGACTTTGAAGGTTCTTGGGCGGACCCGGTTTGTCATGGGCTTGAACCATCTTAGCTTGGTATAGTTCTAAATTCTGTTGCGCTGCAAGTCTTTTCCCTTCCAAGCTTTCTAATTCTTCGAGTCGTAGTCCGGCGTTTTCTTCGTCGTGATCTTGTTTGCAGCTGCGATTACGAGTGAAGGAAGGCTGAACCTCTAAAGAGTAACACTGCCTCGGACCCATACACCGGAGCGTAAGGTGTAGCTTGAGTAGGAGTTACGAAGGTTGTCCGGTAGGCCCATAAGGCTTCTAACAATTTCTCGTGCCAATTTCTCTTATTATCGTCCGGGGTTTTCTTTAAGATTTGAACGAGAGTTTTATTAAAAGCCTCGGCGAGGCCGTTTGCTCTTGGGTAGTAAATTGTTGAGTATCGCCGGTCGATTCCGTGTCTCTCGACAAAATTGTTGATTTGTGTGCTTCGAATGCGACCCATTATACGAGATGATCTGCGCGGCACTCCGAAACGGTAGACAACTTGGTTCTTGAAAAGCGCAGCACGTGGTGTGCTTTCACTTCTCTAAGTGGAGCTGCACGCCCTTGGAAAAGTAATGTCGTAGCCACAAGAATGAAACGATGTCCTTTCGAAGATGGTGGTTCTATCGGACCCACTATATACGTGCCCCGACATTCGAATGGCCGCGACGCAATTGTCGGGTGTAGCACATTTGGAGGTTGATGTAGAACCACTCCGTGCACTTGGCATTGGTGACGGCTCTTGGCGATTTTCATGCGGTCGGTCATCATCGAGGGCCGGTAGTACCCTAGTCTTTTAATTTTCATCTTCATCTTTGGACCCGGTGAGTGAGCGCCACGAGTCTCGAATGCACCTCTTTAACAATTTCACGGGCCTCGAACCGCTTAGGCACCTTAGCCGCATTTGATCAAAAGACCTTACGTATAATGTGTTGTTTATTAATGCGTAAGACGAGTTCTTTTCTTGATCGATGGGCTAGCGACCTATCGTCCGGTAGCTTTCTGTTTGCGAGGTAGTCCATCGATGGTTGTCGCCTGATCTTCGTGTTTTTACGTCACTTCTTTCTATTGATTCTTTTTCTTTTTCGATTTGTGTATCATGTACATGTCAAGTTGTGATAGGACACGACGTCCAGTGAGCGACACTTCCTTCGATTCATCTTGCAAACGAGGCAAATTCTTTTGCGAGACGGGCTAAAGCATCTGCTAAAGCATTCTCTTTTCTAGGAATTTTGTAGATTGTCACATTTGGAATGCGTTCCAGCAATTTGTATGGCATACTTGGAAGTATTGTTCGAGTCTTGGTTTAAAAATTCTGTATTGTCGGCGATCCGTTGAATGATTAGCTTGTGAATCCCCGTAGATGTTGATGTACGTTATCCCCATTTGAATGGTTAATTCCAATCCCGTTATGAGGGCTTCGTATTACGCTCGTTGTTTGTACACGGTTACGTCGAGTGGTAGGAGTATCTTAACATCCCCCGCTCCGGTGTTATAAAGATTAGCCCGATTCTGCCTTACCGGACACTTATCACTTGCGATTCTTCGTCTTTGTGTGCTTGAAGATGCTCCGTCGAAATACAATTCCCAACGTCGATCGTCGAGGTCTTCTAGGTTCATTATTTGTTCATACGGCGGATCGTCGTTGAGAGGAGATTCGGCGGCAAAGGGTGTCTTTGCGAGGAAGTCTGCTAAGACTTGTCCCTTTACGGCACGCGAGAGGCACGAAAGTTATATCGAATTGCAATAATATCATTGACCATCGGCAAGTCTGCCGGAAAGTGTTGGACGAGTCATCAAGTATTGCAATGGATTAAACTTCGAAATCGAGTTGACCTTATGAGAAAGCATGTAGTGCACGAGCTTTTGAGCGGCGAAGATCGGGGCCAAACAATGCTTTTCGATTGCGGGATACCTTACTTCCGTCGGAAGTAAACGACGGCTTAAGTAGTAAAGAGCATTTTCTTTACCCTCATCATTGACACAGGCTAACGGGGCTCCGAGGAGTCGTCTAGAGCCGCGGTGTAAAGTATCGGCGGTCTACACGAGGCTGGGGACTGCTAAGACGGGAGGTGTCATTAAATATTGTTTAATGTCTTCGAAGGCCTTCGGCATTTCTCTTCCCGAATAAATTTGGCGTCCTTTTTAACTAGTGCCGAGAAAGGCTGACACCTACACGACGGGTTTGAGATAAAGCGTCGAAGATATGCCAGCTTCCCTTGAAAAGATCGTAGTTGTTTTAAGGTTTTGGGAGGCGGCATTTCTAAGATGGCTTTAATCTTCTCCGGGTCGATTTCAATTCCACGATGTCGGACAACGAATCCTAAGAATTTCCGGAGGTGACGCCGAAGGCGCATTTAAGGGATTCATCTTAAGGTTAAATTGTCTTAATCGTTCGAAAACAATTCTCGAATCATACGAGTGGTTTTCCTTTACTTTGCTTTTGATGACGACATCGTCCACGTAGCACTCGACTTGATTGTGGATGAGATCATCAAAAATTCTTGTCATTGCTCTTTGGTAAGTTGCTCCTGCGTTCTTCGATCCGAATGGCATCATCGTGTAGCAAAATACTCCGATCGGCGTTCGAATGCTTGTAAGCTTTTCATCTTACGGAGCCATTTTTATCCGGTTGTATCACGAAGATCCATCCATGAATGAGAATATTTCATGTGTCGAAGCAATATCGATCATCGGTTCTGGAATCGGTAGAGGGAATTCATCTTTTGGACATGCCTTGTTTAAATCTCCGAAGTCCACACAAATTACGATCGACCATTCTTCTTTCGGCGGCACTACATTGGCTAACCAGGTCGGGTATTGTTCTTCACGGACAAATTTAGCGTCTATTAGCTTTTTAACTTCGGTATGACTTGTTGTTCGATTTCCGGACGCATTCTTACGGGACCTTGTACGGCTAGGAACGAAGTAGGATCCACTCCTAGCTTATGGTACTGACCTCCGGGGCTAATCACGGCATTTCATCGTAGCTCCAAGCAAAACGAGTCTTTAAATTCCATTAATAACTTGATTATTTCTTCGGAGTCTTCTTTATTGAGTAAGGAGCTAACAAAGGTAGGTCTAGGCTCTTCGTTAGTACCTAAGTTAACTTCCGTTAACTCATCTATTGTGGATTTAATTTCTTCTTCGAATTCGGTGGAGCGTCTCCGATTTGTAAATCTTCGAGTTCGTCCGTAGTTTCCATGCGGTTTTCATTGGACTTGCAAGTGACAACCAAGCAAAATTCGGTATCGTCAGCCGACCCTACGTGCCGAATCCGAGTCCATACTTTGAATTGGGAGGACGGCCGGAGTTATTCCATAACTTTTCAAAATGTTGTGATTGGCCTTTTGTCCATTGTCGAGGTAAGAAACCACGTTGAATTAAATTTTGAACACGGGGAGAGTACCACTCGAAAGGTAATTCCATTAATTCGATGAAGTGACATCTTCGAATTGTACATTATTTTCGGTTTTGGAGGAAGAAGCACCACGGTAGAATTTGATCGGCTTTGCACCGTCACTACGTACCTCTTTGACCTCCATACCCTCGATCTTATTAGAATGGATCGGAGTTAGGGTCATAGTATGTACGTAGTGGTTAATCTTCTCGTACATTGATTTGTATTCTTCGTTCTTTTCATCTTCGAGGGAGATCTTGTATTGCGGCTTCTTTCGACTTATTGTTCTTGCTTCTTGCTTGATTTCTTTTTCCTCTTCGAACTCATCTTCCCGATCAACATTGATGGTTGGTTTCTTACGTCCGATTGTCCTAGTGTCTCTACCACGGCCTCGTCCCCGGCCTCGACCTCGGATGCGAGTTGTGGAGAAACCTTCATCATCTCGCCGGAAGGGAGTGGTGAGTGATCTGTTGGACTAGAACTTCGGGTTCTTCGTTGTCTCGAACTTTCTTTGCTTCATTTGTTATGGTATCTACGGAGAAGATTGTTTTCTTTGGCGGTGCATAATAAGTTGCATCTTCATGGATTCCAATCTCATGTACGGAGAATGGTTGTAAGTCACCTTTGATGCATGCGTTCCCCTCATCGTAGTACTTGATGCATCGGTGTAGAGATGATGGTACCATCCTGTTTTCATGTATCCATGGTCGGCCCGGTAGAGCGTTGAACGACGTTTACGAATCGATTATATGAAATTTTGCGGTTGTCTTTGCTAAGTCACCGGTCTTCATCGGTAGCGTTATTGACCCGAGGGCTCTTTCTCCTTTACGGTTGAATCCTCTTAATAACATTTTGTCGGCCTCGAGCTCACGAGCATCAATTTCCAAGTATGCTAGTGTTCGAAGACTCATTATATTGATTGATGCTCCTGGATCCACCAATACTGCGGAGAGCGTAAACTTCCCGATTATAAGCTGAAATGTACAACGGTCGGTTGTGATCTGGCATCCCGAGTAGTAGGTCATTGTCCGTGAAGGTAACACCTCGTTGTTCCTTTAACGAGCAAACCTCATCTAAGGAATCTCCGGCCATTTGAGCTAAGCGAATTTCCGGATCAAGTAAGGCCTTGATCGAGCTTCTCTCATCTCCTTTGATAAGATGAGAGCATCGTAGATGCTCAGTTTGGCCGGTAGTTTCCTAAGATGGGCTAGCACGTTGTAGTCCACTTTGTTCTCCTGCGTCTCGGCTTCTTCTCGAATGGGTATGTCTTCTGTTGGGGTTGGTTCTTCTTGAACAACCACCTGCTTTCCTTTGTCTTTTGGACCCATTCTTGGAGGTAGAACTTTTCCACTTCTTAGGTTGACTTACGTAATTTCTTCGAATCTAGTATTGAGTTTGCTTGGTGTTTCCTCTCGAATCGGAATGAGCGGCTCTTCCGGATTATCTTCAAAATGCGAAGGCTCTAACTCTATCGTAAGCTGGAGCTCCTCGAAACTCACGAGATAGAGCCGTTGCTTGTTGAGCTCTCGTAGCCTCCTTGATGGATGCCTTCTTCGTCATTGTGATCGTCGAGATCATGTATGATTTGAGAATTGTTGTTGGTATCGAAATCGACGCCGGATTGTCGCTAGTTACGTAATCGTTAGAAACGGTCAAAACGTAGCCAACGCCATCACCCTTATCATTATATGATCCCACCGAAGTGAGCGAGATAATCATACAAAATCGAGAGGTTCGAGGGATTTCTCCCCCGAATCGGAAACAACTATCCTAGGATAAGCGACCCCTAGTCCAGCCTTAGGAATCTCGGTCACCTCTTCTTCGTCGATTTTCTTCTTCTCTTCGATTTTCTCTGTCGAGGTGGTTCCTCCATCGCAAGTGATAGTACGGCTTAACGGGTCTCGAACTACGAATTGAAGCTCGCACCGAAGCGGTTCGGATGTTGTCTAAAATCTTCTTCGAAGATCTCGTCCGAGGCGGTAGTCCATCCATCGTCGGTTGCATAGGGATCTATCGGAATGACGGGATCGGTTGAGATAACATTGACGGAACCTCCTTTGCAGGGTTCCTTCATGTACTCCTTCGGGATTGTTATATTTCCTTTCCGAAGGTTGTCGTTGAGCCAACTTTTGAAGGTAATGCGGTCTTCTATCTTGTGCCCAAGCATCAGATGGTAGGGGCAAAAGTTGGGATCACCTTTCTTGTTGACTTCCTCCGGTCTTTTGGGCTGCGGCAGTTGGAAATGCTGGAGTTTTCATTAAGCTACGGAACATCTTTGGTACTTGCTTCATTTTTGAACGGATATTCTGCGCTCGAAGCTCCCTCGATGTACGTTGCGGACGAGACGGTTGTTCATACTGCGGAGACGGCTGATAGTTGGACCGGGGTTGCTGGTAATTTTGTTGTGGTTCTTGCGGCCGTTACGGTGGTATTTGCATCGGTTGTTTGCCTTTGTCAACTGCTGCAGCGACCCCGATTTCTTTTCGAAAGTCTTCACCGGCTTACGCTTGTCCGTCTTGTCGGCAAAACTTAATTGCTTCGCCTCTTCTTGCAAGCTTCCGGCCTTGCTTAACAACTTCTCGAAAGTCTTAATAGTGAATCCCTTGAGGAGAAGTGCTTATCGGGCCGTGAATGCTTTTAAGCAAGATGCCGATTGCATGTTGTTCTTGCGAGTTGTGGTTCACACTTCATACTTAAATTTCTCCATCGAAGTATGTAATCCACTAGAGTTTCATTCGGCCTTTGTTTCTCTACCACTAAATCACCTATAGTGATGTGGTGCGAGCTCCGACAAATCGCTTAATGAAGAGGCTCTCTAGCTGCGAGAATGTCTTTACGGATCCAGTTGGGTAATTCGCATACCGGTCGAAGGCGATCCACGACGGATCGCTAACAAGCTGTCGGAAGAGTAGCGCATCGCTCCCGCCGGCATTGCAACAAGCGGCACGAAAGTGTGCAACATGCTTGTCGGGGGTTCCCGGTTCCGTCGAAGGTTTTAAACGAGAGGTGGTACGAAGCCCTTTGGGTATTGGACGGCGTCGAATTCTTCGGGTAAGGTCTGCCCGTCCGAATAGATGTCCCGTTCTTCGATTGTGCTTAGGGCTTCTCGCACTGCTGTTCTACGAGTTCTTGATATCCTTTTCGGGGATCATACTTTGTGTTGTATCCTTTTTCAGTTGGTCATCCCCATTGACGGATGTAATCTCCTTTCCTCCGTCTACGATGTGAATGACTTACGGGGGTGTCTCTTCTATGTGGTTGTACTTGACTTTGGAGAGTGGCTAGAGCTACGGCCATCTCTTCCATCCTCTTCGCCATTTGAGCGATCGTGTCGTCCTTTTCTTGAAGCTGTCTCTTCATCAGTTCTGGCTCCTCTCTTTCTGCAGCTGCAGGAGCACCTTGAGAAGACGATGAAGCTCGTGTCTCGACCATGTTGATTTCGCATATTCATTGTCCATGAATTCCGATGAGTCGATCTCATCTCCGAACTTTTCTTCTCTTTCTTTTGCCAACCGTCGGATGTCGGTTCTCGAACTTTTCCATGGCATCTTCTAGCGGAGCTTTCGTGTATCTTTGTGGTTGTCATGCGATGGTTGCGGGTCCTTTTTCACGAGTCCCCTTCATCGCGGTAGCACTTTCTTCGATTCCGGCCTCTGGCGAGACTTTCTTTCTCGAGGCTGCTGTTTCGATCTCAAGCGCCCCGTAGTGGGACGCCACACCATCCTTCTAGCGGCGGAAGGTCTAGGACCGGATGGTGCATCGGCCGAATGCTTGGAAGGTGGTATCCTCCCTAATCTGCAACCACGATACTACGACGGGCGGGCTAGCCTTCATTCTCTTGCTTGGCTTTTCTATCATGACGGCGGGTTCTACTCGAGGCCCAAGACGGGATTTGACCGGCACCCGCCCTATCCTTCGTAGAATTTCCGACACGGGGCAGTTTTCCTTCCTTGCTAGCTTTTCTACCAAAGTTTGCAGTCGAGCAAACGGCGTAGTTCTAGTTCTTTTCTTGCGGTTATCGTTGTAGTATGCGGGCTGTGGTAATGTGGCAGCAATCTTTCGAACATTCTCTTCATCCTCTGCGGCGGAGAGGGGATGGAACCTGCTTCCTCCCAAAAGTGGTATGTAGTCAGGCAGTGGTGTATATTCTGGTAACGGTGTATATTACGGCAACTGCGGAATTTCCTCCGGGAAGGCAATCTCGGCGGCTACGGCTTCCACGGCGATCCTTCTATTTCTATTTCTTCTTTGGGTCTTTGTCGGCGAAGGAATCTTCGAGCCGGACCCGATTTCGAAGACGGAAGGTCTTACGGGAAGATCCGTACCCTCCACGGTAACGGGTTTATCATAGTTACGGATTCCTTTCCCCTTTGATTTGGCGAAGTCGGGGTAGGTGCGAAACAACTAGACCGGTGGGGGTAGTGAGAACGGTCCTCTGCGGACGGCGGTACTCCTCCTAGTCGGGACCCTTTGCGGGGGAGGAAACTCTTGGGTCGACCTGAGGTTGAACTCGAGCGGTGGCTCCTCGGCTTCGGATACCTTGTTTGTCGGTGCAAAGAGGGAGACGTCGGTGACCTTGACGTTCGTGTTTTCAAATCCTCGTCCGAATCGGATGACCCCATTGTCGGGCGGCTCATCCTTATAGACGGCGAAGTCCGATCCGTTGGTGAAGGAGAAAATCGGTTTCGGGGCTTCCATTTCGCGAGGTAGATTCGGTTGTCGGTCCCGAGTTATGCTTCTTTTCTTCGGGACGAAAAGAAAGGAATTGAAAAGAGTCCGAACTCATTCTTTGTTCATGTATTTATCATTTGTTAAAAGAATCACTTATTAGAGGGTTTGTTTATTTAGAACGGAACGTTCGAAGGTGTAGAGAAGGTAAGGAATCCGATTCGAGTTGGAAAGGGAAAGAAAGTCTTAAGCAAGACTTCTCGACTCGAAGGATCATTCCTAAACTAACACCTATTGGGGGTCCACCCCACCTCGGAAATGAGGTAAAAGGATCTCGGAACCTCTCTGTTTAGGGGTGTCTAAACAGTGGCTCCTAAATCCGAGAGAATGTTGGCTATACTTGTTCAAGATAGAAATGAACATAGTATTCCAACGGAAAGAAGGGTAGTTTGATCCATTAGGGACATGGATACACTACCGATTTTTGAAAGAAGAATTATTTGATTATAATGGAGAGAGGAATTCTCCCCAGCGGAGTCGCCAGAAATCTGTCGGCATATTTTTAGGTTGTGTTTTATTTTGAAGAGGGGTCGCCTAACAGAAATCTGTCGGCGAATTTTTAATTTAATTAAAATAAATAATTTGAAAAGTAGTATTTGATTTTGAAAATAATTTTAAATTTGAAGGTTTTAAGATATGAGATTAAACCGACCTCACATCCCAAATAGTTTATATAAACGAGCACCGCACCATGAGCCGTGTATCTATCCCTAAGGATAGACACACTGCTTGATGGTGGGGCTTGATTAAATAAACTAGAAGATTAGTGACATCCGTTTGGTCGCGAACCAATTTTATAAGCCGACAAGTTTCCCACGCTTAATATGAAAACATTAAACGGGGTTTATATTACCAGGTTCTTTAAAATTCCCTATAAGGGCAAGCCCCTATAGTTAATTACATCTTAAGTGACGGGAATCACCTAAGAAAACTCTCGATAATAATCGATGATTACGCTCTCGAGAATTTCAAAGTTTAAGGTTTTCGAAGATTGAATTTTGGAGTTTCGATAGGGAATGGATCAAATTTTTGGAACATTTTGTTTTGTGAATCCAAAGGAAGAAAGGTAGGAGAAATCACCGATTCGAAGTGAACTTCGATAATTTCCCGACTATCCTATCGTTTGGCTTGAATTTAGGAAAGTCCTAATGTTTATTTGATATTTCAATCTTGCCAATTTCAATTAATTAGGGCTTATATTTGTATGATAAAATCAAACAAATAGCACTAGAAGATGTGAGGGTTTATTGTCGTATCGGACGACTACCTCGGAATCCTAAGACCGGTTAGGGCTTAATTTGCAATGCAAATGCCTAACGAAGAGTTGAGGATTTATGTTGCACTAAGCGAAGCTACCTCGAAGTCCTATGGCTTGGTTGTTTTAATTCTAGGAAAGTTTCTTTGAAGTAGACTCGGGTTTTGCTTGATGACGATGGTCGTCTTGCCCACCATGCTCCGAGCTCCTTGTTGTTGCAGAGGTTTAGTTTTAGAAACCATAAATCGGGAGTTGAGAAAAGTGTTTTGGTTTAGAGAAAATCTTAATTTCCGGGTGTTTTTTATGTTTTATTTAAAACAAATCTTAAAGTTGATTATAACGACACCGGTTAAGATCCACGGTTCCATCCTTCGGCATCATTATTTTTATCGGATTCACTTAGTCCGGATGAATTTGCTAAACTCAGCTGAATGAGTTCCACACTTTCATTTAGACCGTGGGAAATCCCGTTAGCAACACGTAGGTTACATCATCCGAGGTATTCCCGATCATCCAACGGGACGTTTTAATTTAGTTGTAATTGTAATTTTGTGTTACGTTTGTGATTAAATTTTGAGTTGTTTTATATTTTGAAATGTTGTGGCGGTGAATTTTATCTTGCAATGACTTTTAACTTAATTTTGGTTTCGGTTTTAGGGGCTATCCTAAAGGTGTGGGTTTTCATGCAAGCTGTTGTTTTATCATGCAAGAAAAGTAAAATGCATTTGCAATAAAGTAAATTGCAAGAAAGTAAATTGCAAGAAAGTAAATTGCAATAAAATAAAAGCGTACTGGAGGGTCTTCCCGTCATCCCAAGCTGCACTTAAAACACAATTAGAATATTTAAGCAAGTTCCTAGGTAAAGCTAAGGGAAAGGTTATGGTTTTCTACCAAATTCCTAATCCTATAGCTAGTCATCTCCTATGACGTCTAGGTTCTTTGGGTTTTGGTTTAAGGACGATTTTCTTCATCGAAGAATAATCAAATTCAATTGTTCTTATAAATATCCTATCATATTGAGGAAGTGCTTAAGAAGAATCTTAAACATCTTTTGATATTTCTAGGATTGTTTTAAGTCCAAATGAATTTAATTATATAAATGAATCGATCGTCCGAGGTTTTCAAGTCTTGTTAACTTGCTCGGTGAACTAGGACATTTGAATATCCTATGAGTGAGATAACACTTCATTTAATGTTCTATTTAGGAGTTATATTAATCAAAGCTTTCGAGGGTAAATTAGTATTCAAATGATTTGATTTGAGTTAAAGGGTTTAAATTTGGAATAGTGTTCAAGTTGCTTTATATTTAGTTTAATTTAATTTAATTTGATTTGATGTTTAATTAATTTGATTTAATTTAATTTAATTTAATTATTTAATTTAATTTAATTTAATTTAATTTAATTTAATTATTTAATTTAATTTAATTTTTTAATTTAATTTAATTTAATTATTTAATTTAATTTAATTTAATTATTTAATTTAATTTAATTTAATTTTAATTAATTTAATTTAATTGTTTAATTTAATTTAATTTAATTATTAAATTTAATTTAATCTTAATTTAATTTATCTTTAATTTACTTTATTTTTAATTTTAATTGAAATTTCAAAAGATTTTAATAATTTAATTAAGTCTTTTAATATTTTAAATTTGAGTTATCATTTTAATTAAAAATTGAGTATTAGTTGATATAATTAATTTAGGGATTTTTAAATTAAAGAATAAATCTCTTCCTAATAAAGATCCCTTATTTTAATAATTCCGATTTTATTATTCTTCCAAATTTAATCTATTATTTAATTAAAGTTTAATCATTTTAAAATTATTTAATGGGTTTCTACCCTTTAATTATTTAAATTTCAATCATCCAAATCAGATTAGGATCAAATATTTTACTTGTTGATTTTTTATTAAACCTAAAGTTTTAATTAAGGATTAAAGATTTTAATTACCATTTTACCCTTTAAGCTTAATAATTTCATAACTCACTAAATTGAACTCAAATGAACTTGAAGTTTTTATGTGACTTCACTCATATGTCAATAAAGACATGAGAGGAGAAAATGTGATTTTTCTGTATTTAATTTATTTATATAATTATTTTTGGTGGAAAATAGAGATTTTCAAGGAAAATTTGATAACATGACCAAAAGAAAGTTTCTGTCCTTAAGAAAATTAGGGGACATTCCTAATGACCAGAGAAGCACTTGGACCAATTTTGGTGATTTTTTGAATTATATTATTTTTATTATAATTATTTTGAGTTTTGGAGTGTTAATTAATTTAAAAATAAAATAAATGTTGAAAAATGGATTTTATATTTTTCAAAAATCTCTCTAATATCAAGGAAACCAGAGAAACAAATTTTGCAATTTTCTGATTTTTCTATGATTTATAATAATTATTTTAGTGAAAATGCTAGAAAATACATTTTTTTAATTTTAAAATTACCCTAGGGCTTTAAAATTTAATATCTCACTAAATAGACTTAGGAAAAATGTGGGATTTGTTCCTAAGTGATTAAAATTCAAAATGTGACATTTTGGTGAATTTTATTATTTTTGTGATTTTTATTATTTTTTAATTATTAAAAATATTAAAATATTATTAAAAATCAACTTTTTTAGAAAATTGAAATTTTAATTTTCTTAGGTTCCCCTGATATCAGAGAGGCTCCAAAACCAATTTGGTGAATTTTTAAAAAGTATTTTAAAAGTTATGAATTTTTAAAGTTTAAAATGGCTAAGTGGCTTAATCAACCCGATTAGTGGGGCTAACCAAGTCCAATTGACCTCAAATTTTTATGGTGGATTCCTCTGATCCTAAAGGTCAGTGGAGAATTGATTTCAAGTCAATTTGATACCTGGTTAACTCTAATTAATTAAAGACCTATTTTGGGTGTTTAAGCCAATTAGGGTTAATGCGAGTGAATTAACTCAAGTCCTATTTTTCCTAGGGTTCTCTGGTCATAAGGAACATCACCAAATATTTCTAGAATTTATTTCACAACATGCTAATTTTTGGAATTAAAATACTCAAAACGAGCAACATGCATTTGAAAAATAAATAACTTTTCACAGAGATGGCCTCGACCTTGGAAAATTCAGGGAATATTCCCAAGTTCAGAGGCTTCAAAGCCCTATGGTCTCATGCCATGGTGAATTGTATACATGCATGGAGAATTAAATGTATGCAGAGAGTAAATAAATCATAAAAAATAAAATACTTAATTAAATTAAATGATTTCTTTTCCACATTATTCTCCTCTCGTTCACTGAGCAAGAGGGTATTTTTATTTTATTTTTGTGATTTTTCCACACAAAGATATGGATTTTTGAAGTTTAGGGAATTAAATAAATAAGAAAATACCCTAATTTTCTATTTATCCACGCGGCGCCGGCCGAAACCTCGGCGGCTCCGAACGCACACGCGTCGCGCTCCCATTCGACGCCGCCACCCGAGTCGGCGGCCCGGGCCCCGCGGTTCTCGTACGCGTCTCCTGCTCCGAGCGCAATCCCGGCCGTCCGTGCGCGCGTGTATCGAATGGACGGCATCCGTTCATCGTCCCCGAGTGTTCTCACCCGAGAGCCGTCCACACTAAATCCCTAAGATCTCACTCGATTCTCGATGGATTTTCATGTTCTTATGCTCTACATGGATTCGTCTTGAAGAGACGAACACATCTATACGGCTAACATGCATTGAAACTAAGGCATTCGAAATGAAGAATCTCCGGAAGCTCGGGATGGAGAGTTAGCTCATACCTTGGCTCGGAGAAGTGTGGCTTCAATCCGAGAGTTGTTGCACCTTCGATTGGGTCCCGACGAAGCTCCGGATGAAGTCTCCGGTGCAGTGAATTGTACTGGATATGATTTCGACCAAGCCCGATCACAAAGCTTGGAGAGCTGGAGCAACTCGGGTGGCTTGGAGATGGGGCTTTTGGTGGTGGACACCTTCCCTTGGTGCGGTGAAGGTGTAGAGCCAATCAATTTGGGAATTGGCTCACTTGTGGAGAAGTGTCTGGTTTTTGGGCTAAAGTTTGAGCTCGAAATTGGGCTCAGCTAGAAGGAATTGGGGCTGGAATTCGGTGGGGATCGGGTGCTCTATGTGTAGAGAGTGATGCGGAGTGATTTTGGCGGAGTTTCCTTAAGGTTTTGTTTCAGCACCTCTCATGGCCGAGAGGGGTGGAGTTTAAATAGGAGAGGGTGGAAGGCCTCTCGGAGGGAGTTAGGGCTTGGGATCAGTCTGCTCGGTGAGGAGAAGATCGGCCATGGTGACCACTAGGCATGGGGCGGTTCAGCAAGTGAGAATTTCAATGTTGGCTCACATGTGAGCTCTCGGCCATGGTGTTTTCCGGCGGCACTAGTGGCCGGCCGGCGAGCAATGGTCACCATCTTGGTCGGGTGGGTCGGGGTGGGGTTTAGTGTAGGCGATCGAGGTTTGACATGTGTAAAGGAGTTTGATTTAAATGGAATGGGAGAAGGCTCACTTTGGCTTGGTTTGGGTCAACCCACCATTTTGGGCTTGGTGCACCCTTCCAAGCTCGATTTTGAGCTGAGGGAATCATTTAGGTCGGCCTAGAAGGAATGGTGAAGTCTCCATCCATGATGAGGTGGCTAAACATGGTTTAGTGTGTGACATGATTAAGGTAAAAAGGGTTAAAGGAGGTTTAAGAAAGAACCCCTCTTCTTGCCATAAATGGACTAATGACAAGTCAAAGCCCTCATGGCTTCATGTGGCTTGAGAATGGCTTGTTCATGGCTTCATTTGGCTTGGGAAAAGGTTGATTTGTTTCATGAAAAGGGTTTTAAGAATTTTGGATGTTTTGATGGAAATTTGTATGAAACTTGATTTGGAATAATTTGATGGTGACTTTAGGACTTAGGTAATGGATTTAATTAAATGGATGACAAATGGAGATGTCATGTGGGCTTTAGGGTAGATTTGGGCTTTTGAATTTTGAAGGAAATGGGCTTTTAAGAAGGTTTAAGGGAAGTGAGCTTTTAAGTTTAAGGATGTGTTCATGGATGGGAATTTTTGTAGAGGTTTGGGCCAAATAGTTGTTGGTTTTGGTTTAGGGATGTTTCATGAATAACTTGAAATAGATTTAAGGTGGTTTGGGTTTGAATTGGGTTGAATTTGGGTTTATTTGGTAAATGGGCCAATGTAGGTCAAATTGGGCTAACTTGGGCCAATGTTGGGCTAGGGTTGAAATTGATGTAAAATAAATATTAAGAAATGTTTATGGGAATGTTTCAAAGAGGTTTTGGCTTTGGTTGGGTTTTAATTTTGAGGTTTGGGCCTATTTGGGTTAGATTTGGGTTTAGGTCAAAATTGGGCTTTTTGATTTTGGGTTGAATTTGAGTGGGGTTTGGGTCAAAATCTTGGGCAAATCATGTTAGTGTTTTGTTTATGAGGATGTTAAGGAAGGTTTAGAAAAGATTTGGGGTTAATTGGAGTTGAATTGGGTTAGTTTGGGCTAAGTTTGGGTCATGGGTCCAAATTTGGGCTTTAAGGCCCAAAGTGAAATTGGATCCAAATGTCAATCAAATTGGACTTGGATTTGGTCTAAATTGGTATTGGGAATGTTGAATTGAAGTTTAGAATTGAATTGGACCAAAATTGGGGTCAATTGGGTATGTTTGGTTTAACATTGGATTCACTTTGGGTTAAAATGGGTCAATTTGGGGGTTTTGACAAAAGTAGGGTAAATTGACAAAATTGGCCCATGGTGTAGTTGGACAAAATGTAATTGGGAATATTTGGGATTTTCTGGAATTTTCTGGGAATTTTCTGAATTTTTGGATTTTTAGGCCAAGAAGGGTATTTTGGGTATTTGGAGGGTATTGGGAGGTTTTCTTGGAATTTTTGGTATTTTTGGGTATGGATAGTCAATTTGAGTGATGTGGAGGTGTTTGGGATTGATTTTGGAAAATTTTAGGTAATTTGGAGATTTTGCAAAAATTTGGGTAATTTCAAGGGTTTTGGGTAGGTTTAGTAGGTGTAGGGTCCCGGGGGTCAAAAATTGAAAATTTGGGAAATTGGAGATTGGGTGAATTTAGGTGGGGTGAAATCATTTTGGTTGAGCCATGAAGCCATTTCAAGCCCATATGAGCCATAAAAGGACTCATTTGAGGCATTCACTATGTTGTTCCTAACCCTCTAGCCAGGGCTTAGGGGTTAAGGACCATCCATGTGAATCACCTACATGAGTCAGGAGGTCAAGTTGGGTATGGGTGTGGTTTTAGGAAGTGTGTGGAAATGTAGTGTGTAAGTGTAGTGTATGTCGGCCCCTTCACTGGACCGGGCCGCCGGGGCGGTCCTAAGGCCAAAGAGTCCTATAGGAACTCATCCTTTAAACTTCCACATTTGATTTCAACCCTCTAGGTGATTAGGGGTCTATAGTCAAGTTTGTGGAGTTTGCAGGGAGTTTAGAAGTGGTTTGAATTTCTAAAAGGCGGGTCCCAATTCTAGTCCTCTAAGATAGTCAAAGGAAAAGCCTAAGGCTAGATCCTAAGCACTAAAAAGAAGAAAGGAAGACCTCATCAAAAATGAGGTCAACAGTAGTTACCTCCTCTATTTGTCCATTGGATGATCAATTCGGCTGAGGATATGCATTGATGCTTCTTCCTAAGTTTTCCATGATGAATCTCATTGCTTTGGCTCTCACCCATTGGCTCATGCAAGAGGTGTTCCGTGAGCTGTCCTTGCACCTCCTAATGAGCTTACACATCATCTCTTAAGCTTGGCAAATGGTGACACACAAGCTCATCCCTCATTATTTCTTCTAACCATGGTAAGGGGGGGTTCATGCATGGTTTTCCTTCCATTGGGTGGCTTGGGAGGTGGAAGATGAGGCCTCATGCTAGCCGGCCACCTCATGGACAAATGAAGCTTAGGGTGAAGGAGAAAGTGACACCTCACCCCACGCATCATGATGGGTATTAATCCATGGCTAAGTGGTCTTAATGTGGGCTTAATTATGTGTTAATTAAACCTTAAGATGAGTTTAGCCTAATTAATTATGAGAAGGCTATATGTCATTTCATTTCTTTTTAATTTCCCATTTTAATTAATTATTTTATTAATTAAAATTGTTGGAAAATATTTTATTAATCAATTTATTAATTGAAAATAATTTCAATTTAATTAATTTATTAATTTTATCATTTTTGTCATTTTATGATTTTAATTTAATTTTCATTTTAATTAATTATGTCATTTAATTAAAATATTGAAAATTAAATCATTAGTCATTTTAATTAATCAAAATAATTTTGAAATTAATTATTTGATTAATTTTGTTATTTTTATTTCATTTTTATCTATTTTAATAAAAATAGATAGGTGTTGACCAATTTTGACATGGGTTGACCCAAGTTAGCTCAAATTGATCATTTTAATTTTAAAATGTCCAGTACTTGTGATTTTGTCATTGTGGGGTTTTAAATGTGTCATTGGGTGAAAGGGTTGACTTATGAGGTCAATAGGGCTGGTCATTAGGTCTGGTTTGACCATTTTGACCATAGTTGACTTTTAGGTCTTAAGGTTAACCTATGGGGTCAATAGGGTTGGTCACTAAGTCTGGTTTGACCAATTTGACCAAAGTTGACATTTTAGGTCATAAGGTTGACCTATGGGGTCAACAGGGTTGGTCATTAGGTCTGGTTTGACCATTTTGACCAAAGTTAACTTTTTAGGTCATAAGGTTGACCTATGGGGTCAACAGGGTTAGTCACTGGGTCCGGTTTGACCATATCGACTAAAGTTGACTTTTAGGTCATAAGGTTGACTTATGGGGTCAACGGGGTTGGTCATCGGGTCCGGTTTGACCATTTTGACTAAAGTCGACTTTTTAGGTCATAAGGTTGACCTATGGGGTCAACAGGGTTGGTCATTGGGTCTGATTTGACCATTTTGACCAAAGTTGACTTTTTAGGTAATAAAGTTGACCTATGGGGTCAGCAGGGTTGGTCACTGGGTTTGATTTGACCATTTTGACCAAAGTTGACTTTTTAGGTAATAAGGTTGACCTATGGGGTCAACAAGGTTTGTCATTGGGTCTGGTTTGACTATTTTGACAAAAGTTGACTTTTTAGGTCATAAGGTTGACCTATGGGGTCAACAAGATTGGTCATTAGGTCTGGTTTGACTATTTTGACTAAAGTTGACTTTTTAGGTCATAAGGTTGACCTATGGGGTCAACTGGGTTGGTCACTGGGTCTGGTTTGACTATTTTGACCAAAGTTGACTTTTTAGGTCATAAGGTTGACCTATGAGGTAAACAGGGTTGGTCACTAGGTCTGGTTTAACCATTTTGACCCAAGTTGACTTTTTAGGTCATAAGGTTGACCTATGGGGTCAACAGGGTTGGTCACTGGGTCTGGTTTGACCATTTTGACCAAGATTGACTTTTTAGGTCATAAGGTTGACCTATGGGGTCAACAGGATTTGTCATTATGTTTGGTTTGACCATTTTGTCAAAGTTGACTTTTTAGGTCATAAGGTTGACCTATGGGGTCAACAAGATTGGTCATTAGGTCTGGTTTGACCATTTTGACCAATGTTGATTTTTTAGGTCAAAATGTATTGACTCATTATAAATGAGGTCAACAAAAGGGCCCCCAATATGTGTAGAATACTATATAAGTATTCTGCACATATTGGCGTTGACCGAAGTGGTTTAAAAGATGTCTCATAATGGTCAGGAAAGGAGGAGATGTCATATCGTTCCCAGAGAATGTCAGATCTCTTTTATGACGGTTCTAAGAAGAGATTTTCTTCTTGTATTTGAAAAGAGATTTATTGGGAGGGAAAATGGATGTCATATTTCATTTCTCGAAATGTCGATGTCGATATTTTGATAAAGGAATGTCGTGATTTTCGTGTCAAGAAAGGATGTATATCCTATAACCGGAGAGAGAAAATAGATGTCATTTTCTATTTTCCTGAAAATGTCAATGTCAATATTTGGTTAGAGGAAAGCTGTAATTTCCACATCAGGAAAGGATTTATATCCAATAACCGGAGAGAGAAAATAGATGTCATTTTCTATTTTCCTCAAAATGTCAATGTCAATATTTGGTTAGAGGAAAGCCATAATCTCTGCATCAGGAAAGGACTTATATCCAATAACCGGAGAGAGAAAATAGATGTTATTTTCTATTTTCCTCAAAATGTCGATGTCAAAATTTGGTTAGAGGAAAGTCATAATTTCCGCATCAGGAAAGGACTTATATCCAATAACCAAAGAGAGAAAATAGATGTCATTTTCTATTTTTCTCAAAATGTCAATGTCAAGATTTGGTTAGAGGAAAGTCATAATTTCCGCATCAGGAAAGGACTTATATCCAATAACCAAAGAGAGAAAATAGATGTCATTTTCTATTTTTCTCAAAATGTCGATGTCAAGATTTGGTTAGAGGAAAGTCGTAACTTTCGCATCAAGAAAGGACTTATATCCAATAACCAAAGAGAGAAAATAAATGACATTTTCTATTTTCCTCAAAATGTCGATGTCAAGATTTGGTTAGAGGAAAGTCATAATTTCCGCATCAGGAAAGGACTTATATCCAATAACCAAAGAGAGAAAATAGATGTCATTTTCTATTTTTCAAAATGTCGATGTCAAGATTTGGTTAGAGGAAAGTCATAATTTCCGCATCAGGAAAGGACTTATATCCAATAACCAAAGAGAGAAAATATTTGTCATTTTCTATTTTCCTCAAAATGTTGATGTCAAGATTTTTTTAGAGGAAAGTCTTGATTTCCGCATCAGGAAAGGACTTATATCCAATAACCGAAGAGAGTGGCGAACTCACTAATATTTTTGGTGGGAATATCCGCTGGGGTTTTGACCTATACAGGTCGAAAGCTAATTCTCATGTTTGATTATCATAAATTATTCATTTTGTCATTTATTGATTTCAGGACCTGTCGACATATCACAGACAATGAGGATATATTTTTCTTCAACACTTTATTTTATTTCCATAAAAAAGTCACCAATACATATTTATTGCAAACAAAAGCTTACAGTACAAACATATGTACATGTCATATAGCACGCTGCAACAAACTACTAATATTTTACATGTCAACAGCTACCAACATGCCACACATCGACAACTATAGATATACTATATGTCAAGAGTGCTTCATATCATGTCATAGATTTGGAGATTATCAGATAGTCCATAAACGTCCTACACTCCAAGACATCATTCGTCGAACATGTTTCAGGTGTTCAGAGATTTATGGAATCAAAGCAGTTACAAAGGCTTTAATCCTTCGAGCTCAGGTATTGGTTGATATCCGTCTGGTCGTTTGTCAGGTTTCATTCGTCGCAAGGTGATGCAGATTCGTGGCTTGTTAACACTGGGTATGCAGTGTTTTACAAAATCTGCACCGTTTCCTTGAAACAGAACTGATCCTCGGGTTAAAAGGACGCAGCATGTCCCTTCAAATTCTCCGGTTCCCAAGATTTGTATCTCTCTTCCGAATATCATGGAGCAACGATTCATTAAAGACAGAGTACAAAATGGTCTTTCAAAATCATGACTGTCGATGTGAGGAGGGATACAATCCCCTTTATCATACATATTA
>JAKZJZ010001337.1:0-28820 GCA_022702705.1 Papilionanthe hookeriana x Papilionanthe teres
TCTTCAAGGCTATTTGTATGATTTTATCATACAAATATAAGTCCAAATTAATTAAAATTGGCAAGATTGAAATACTAAATAAACAATAGGACTTTCCTAAATCCAAGCCAAACAATAGGATAGTTGGGAAATTACCGAAGTTCGCTTCGAATCTGTGATTTCTCCTACCTTTCTTCATTTGGGTTCCCAAAATAAAATGTTCCAAACTTGATCCATTCCCTATTGAAATTCCAAAATTTAATCCCTCGAAAACTTAAACTTTCAAATTCTCGAGAGCGGAATTACCGATTATTATCGAGAGTTTTCTTAGGTGATTCCCGTCACTTAAGATGTAATTAACTATAAGGGCTTGCACATATAGGGAATTTTAAGAACCCAGATAATATAAACCCTGCTTAATTCATTTATATTAAGCAGGGGAATTTGTCGGCTTATAAAATTGGTTCGCAGACCAAATGGATGTCACAAATCTTCTAGTTTATTTAATCGAGCCCCATCGTCAAGCAGTGTGTCTATTCTTCGGGATAGATACACGGTTTGTGGTGCGGTGCTCGTTTATATAAACTATTAGGGATGTGAGATAGTTTGATTTCATATCTTAAAATTTTCAAATTTAAAATTATTTTCAAAATCAAATACTACTTTTCAAATTATTTATTTAAATTAAATTAAAAATTCACCGACAATTTCTGTTAGGCGACCCCCCCTTTTTCAAAACACACAATCTAAAAATAATGCCGATAGAAGTTTTCTTAGACAATTGTAGATTGCCTAAGATGTAATTAACTATAGGAGCTCACTTATATAGAAAATTTAAGGGATTCAGAATAGATATTACATCTAGAAATCTTTAGTTATCAAAATTTTATTATCCTTTTAGAATTTTCTAGGATAAGACAATTCTAGAATCTTATATTAAGGATTATAACCGACATCTCTCTTTCTACTGTTTTCTATATTATTAGCCTTTATTTCCTTCAAAATTCTTATTATCTAAGGATTATTTACAGAACCTAAATAAATAAGAATTATTAAAGATTAAGATAATATTATAGATAAACATAATGGCGACTCCAAATCGATATCGACACCAAGAATAATCTTCGACACGACGATGACACCGCCATCAGACTCGTAATCTAAATCGCGGCCAACGGACTTTTCGGATGGCACCGAAGCAACAACCTTTGATACCCACACATTTCTCTCAAATCCAGATGTCTTGAGGCGGGGTGCCTCTGCAGGACATCAGAGAGGAGAGAAGAGGTGTGTTCCTTAGGATGCAAACTAGGTGCAGAGGATCGTAATCCTCTCTTATTTTTATATGATAGGAAATCTTCTTGAATCATAACAGGTGATATTCTCGGACCCAACCGAGACTTAACCACCCTGCATCTGATGGGTGCCAGAGCGGTGGTATCTGTGTCTGTACTGGTAGTATGGGTGGTACGTTCCACTAGATAGAACTTGGCGCAGGATACAAACAGAAGGAATTTCGGACTTAACCTTCTTTAGAATTTCCCTTCATCCTGGGGGCTACGACACATCCCGTCCTTCTGAGGAGCTCAGTAACGGAGCATCCCTCTCTTTCAACAAGCTTGTGGAGCACATAGCAGACTTGTGTAACATTTGTATACGGGTGACGGGACTATAGTTACAGCTTCAATCCACTTTGAAATGTAATCAACTGCTAATAAAATATAAATCTTTCCAGATGATGATACAATTGGTCCCATAAAATCTAAACCCCATATATCAAAAATTTCAACTTCCAATATATAGTTTAAAGGCATTTCATCTTTCTTGGATATATTTCCCATCCTTTGACATTGATCACATGTTTTCACATAATGTCTCACATCTTTAAATAAGGTAGGCCAATAAAATCCTGAATTTAAAATTTTAAATGCAGTTTTATCTACTCTAATGTGTCCTTCAAATTCGGAATCATGACATTTTTTAATAATAGCATAAGTTTCTTCATAAGGTACGCATCTACGAATTACAGAATCTCTTCCTAATTTAAATAAATGAGGATCTTCCTAAATATAAGATTTAGCAACATTTTTAAATTTCTTAATAAATTTGTTATCCAATCCATAAGGTACAATATTGCTAACAAAATAGTTAACTATATCTGCATACCAAGGTGTTTGGCATCCTTGAATAACATACAAATGTTTATTAGGAAATTTCTCATTTATATTTTCTTCAGTAATAACATCACTCTTAATTCTAGATAAATGATCAGCAATTTGGTTGCCTATTCCTTTTCTATCCACTATTTGAAAATCAAATTCTTGTAGAAGTAAAACCCATCTTATCAGTCTAGGTTTAGCATCTTTTTTCAACATTAAATATTTAATATCGGAATGATCAATATGAACTATGCATTTGGTACCAAAAAGATAAGGTCTAAATTTATCAAAGGAATATACTATAGATAAAAGCTCTTTCTCAGTAGTAGTGTAATTTCTTTGATTTTCAGTAAGAGTTTTACTAGCATAATATATAACTTTGAAAATTTTCTCATATTTTTGTCCCAATACAGCTCTAATTGCAAAATCACTTGCATTGCACATTAATTCAAAAGGTTTATTCCAATTAGGTGCAATAATTATAAGTGCAGTTATTAATTTTTCTTTTAAAGTATTGAAAGCATTAACATAGTCTTCATTAAATTCAAATTTAGCTTCTTTTTCTAATAAATGACAAAGAGGTTTAGCAATTTTAGAAAAATCCTTTATATATCTTCTATAAAATCCAGCATGACCTAGAAAACTTCTCACATCAGCAATAAGTAGTAGGGGTTGCAGTCAACGAATAATTTTTACTTTTGCTTGATCAACTTCCATCCCTTTTTGTGAAACTTTATGACCAAGTACAATGCCTTATGTGACCATAAATTGACATTTTTCCCAATTAAGAACTAAATTTATTTCTTCACATATTTTCAGAACTTTGGAAATATTTTCCAAACAAGACTCAAAAGAAGTTCCAAAAACTGAAAAATTGTCCATGAATACTTCAATTCCTTTGTCAATCAAATCACAAAATATTGACATCATACATCTTTGAAAAGTCCAAAAGGCATTCTTCTAAAGGCAAATGTTCCATAAGGACTTGTAAATGTTGTTTTCTCTTGGTCCTCAAGAGCGATAAGTAATTAATGATAACCAGAATATCCATCCAGAAAATAGAAATATGAGTGTCCAGCTAATTTGTCAAGCATTTGATCTAAGAAAGGTAAAGGAAAATGATCCTTTCTAGTGGCGTCATTTAACTTCCAATAATCAATGCAAACTTGCCATCCAGTAACTTGTCTTGTAGGAATTAGTTCATTTTTATCATTGACAGTGACACTTACTCCTCCTTTCTTCGGAACACAATGAATAGGACTTACCCATTGGCTATCTGAAAAACGGATAAATAATTCCAGCATCTAACCATTTTAAAATTTCTTTTTTAACAACCTCTTTCATGATAGGATTTAAGCTTCTTTGCGGTTCAATAGTAGGATTAAAATTTTCTTCCATTAAAATTCTATGCATACAAATGGAAGGGCTTATTCCTCTTATATTAGCAATAGTCCAACCAAAAGCTTTGTTATAATTCTTTAACACTCCTATTAATTTTTCTTCTTGATCTAAACTTAGCTCAGAAGAAATAATAACAGATAATGTTAATGAATTTCCAAGAAATGCATACTTTAAATGTGAAGAAAACATTTTTAATTCCAGTTCAGGGGCTTTTTTAATTGAGAGTAAAAGTTTATTATTTTGAGTTATGTCTAAAGTTTCCTAGTTATCTTTAAATAATTCTTCTTCTTTTAGTTCTTCATTTTCATCAGTTAAAAATTTAATTTCTTCTTCAGGAATGATTTTACATTTTTCTCGATAGTGTTTTTCAATTATAAAATCAAAAATATCCATTCGATAAAGATTTTCCTTCGTCGTGGTACTTCATCGATTTAAGAACATTGAATTTAATCTCTTGATCATTAACTCTCATAGTTAATTCTCCTTTTTGCACATCAATCATAGCTCGTCTGGTAGCTATAAAAGGTCTCCCTAAAATAATTGGTATTTTTTTATCTTCTTCCATATCAAGTACAATGAAATCCACATGTCGGCATATTTTTAGGTCGTGTTTTATTTTGAAGAGGGGTCGCCTAACAGAAATCTGTCGGCGAATTTTTAATTTAATTAAAATAAATAATTTGAAAAGTAGTATTTGATTTTGAAAATAATTTTTAAACTTGAAGGTTTTAAGATATGAGATTAAACCGACCTCACATCCCAAATAGTTTATATAAACGAGCACCGCACCACAAACCGTGTATCTATCCCTAAGGATAGACACACCGCTCGATGGTGGGGCTTCGATTAAATAAACTAGAAGATTAGTGACATCCGTTTGTCTGCGAACCAATTTTATAAGCCGACAAGTTTCCCCGCTTAATATGAAAACATTAAACGTGGTTTATATTACTTCGGGTTCTTTAAAATTCCCTATAAGGGCAAGCCCCTATAGTTAATTACATCTTAAGTGACGGAATCACCTAAGAAAACTCTCGATAATAATCAATGATTCTCGCTCTCAAGAATTTCAAAGTTTAAGGTTTTCAAAGATCGAATTTCAAGTTTCAATAGGGAATGGATCAAATTTTTGGAACATTTTGTTTTGTGAATCCAAAGGAAGAAAGGTAGGAGAAATCACCGATTCGAAGTGAACTTCGATAATTTCCCGACTATCCTATCGTTTCGCTTCGAATTTAGGAAAGTCCTAATGTTTATTTAGTATTTCAATCTTGTCAATTTTAATTAATTAGTGGCTTATATTTGTATGATAAAATCAAACAAATAAATCTCAGAAAATGTGAGGGTTTATGTCGTATCGGACGACTACCTCGGAATCCTAAGACCTAGGTTAGGGCTTAATTTGCAATGCAAATGCCTAACGAAGAGCCGAGGATTTATGTCGCACTAGTACAAGCTACCTCGAAATCCTATGGCTTAGTTATTTAATTCTAAGAAATGTTTAGCCGATGTAGACTCGTGTTTTGTCGATGACGATGGTCATGCCGCCCACCATGCTCCGAGCTCCTTGTTGTTAGCAGAGGTTTAGTTTTAGAAATCATAAATCGTGGGATGAGAGAAGTGTTTTGGTTTAGAGAAAATCTTAATTTCCAAGTGTTTTTTGTGTTTTAATTAAAACAAATCTTAAAGTTGATTATAACGACACCGGTTAAGATCCCACGGTTCCATCCTTCCGCATCGTTATTTTTATCGGATTCACTTAGTCCGTATGAATTTGCTAAACTCAACCGAATGAGTTCCACACTTTCATTTAGCACCGTTGGAAATCCCGTTAGCAACACGTAGGTTACATCATCCGAGGTATTCCCGATCATCCAACGTGACGTTTTAATTTAGTTGCAATCGTAGTTTTGTGTTCCGTTTGTGATTAAATTTCGAGTTGTTTTATATTTCGAAATGTTGTGGCGGTGAATTTTATCTCGCAATGACTTTTAACTTAATTTTGGTTTCAGCTTTTAGGGCTATCCTAAAGGTGTGGGTTTTCATGCAATCGTTGTTTTATCATGCAAGAAAAGTAAAATGCATTCGCAATAAAGTAAATCGCAAGAAAGTAAATTGCAAGAAAGTAAATTGCAAGAAAGTAAATCGCAATAAAATAAAAGCGTACCCGGAGGGTCTTCCCGTCATCCCAAGCCGCACTTAAAACACAATTAGAATATTTAAGCAAGTTCCTAGGTAAAGCTAAGGGAAAGGTTATGGTTTTCTACCAAATTCCTAATCCTATACCTAGTCATTTCCTATGACGTCTAGGTTCTTCTGTGTTTTGTTTAAGGACGATTTTCTTCATCAAAGAATAATCAAATTCAATTGTTCTTATAAATATCCTATCATATCGAGAAAGTGCTTAAGAAGGATCTTAAACATCTTTTCAATATTTCTAGGATTGTTTTAAGTCCAAATGAATTTAATTATATAAATGAATCGATCGTCCGAGGTTTTCAAGTCTTGTTAACTTGCTCAGATGAACTCGGACATTCGAATATCCTATGAGTAAAGTAACACTCCATTTAATGTTTCATTTAGGAGTTACAATAATCAAAGCTTTCAAGGGCAAGTTAGTATTCAAATGATTTGGTTTAAGTTAAAGAGTTTAAATTTGGAATAGTGTTCAAGTTGTTTTATATTTAATTTCTTTTATGTCTTAGGTGATGTTATATTTAATTTAACTTAATTTAATCGAGTTTTAATTTAGTTTAACATAATTCAATTTAATTTGACTTGGTGTTTAATTAATTTGATTTGATTTAACTTTAATTTAATTATTTGATTTAATTTAATTTAATTTTAATTATTTAATTTAATTATTTAATTTAATTTAATTTTTTAGTTTAATTTAATTTAATTATTTAATTTAATTTAATTTAATTATTTAATTTAATTTAATTTAATTATTTAATTTAATTTAATTTTAATTAACTTAATTTAATTGTTTAATTTAATTTAATTTAATTATTTAATTTAATTTAATTTTAATTAATTTAATTTAATTGTTTAATTTAATTTAATTTAATTATTAAATTTAATTTAATTTAATTTTTAAATTTAATCTTAATTTAATTTATCTTTAATTTACTTTATTTTTAATTTTAATCGAAATTAAGTCTTTTAATATTTTAAATTTGAGTTATCATTTTAATTAAAAATTGAGTATTAGTTGATATAATTAATTTAGGGATTTTTTAAATTAAAGAAAAAAATCTCTTCCTAATAAAGATCCCTTATTTTAATAATTCCAATTTTATTATTCTTCCAAATTTAATCTATTATTTAATTAAAGTTTAATCATTTTAAAATTATTTAATGGGTTTCTACCCTTTAATTATTTAAATTTCAATCATCCAAATCAGATTAGGATCAAATATTTTACTTGTTGATTTTTTATTAAACCTAAAGTTTTAATTAAGGATTAAAGATTTTAATTACCATTTTACCCTTTAAGCTTAATAATTTCATAACTCACTAAATTGAACTTAAATGAACTTGAAATTTTTATGTGACTTTACTCATATGTCAATAAAGACATGAGAGGAGAAAATGTGATTTTTCTGTATTTAATTTATTTATATAATTATTTTTGGTGGAAAATAGAGATTTTCAAGGAAAATTTGATAACATGACCAAGGGAAAAGTTTCTGTCCTTAAGAAAATTAGGGGACATTCCTAATGACCAGAGAAGCACTTGGACCAATTTTGGTGATTTTTTGAATTATATTATTTTTATTATAATTATTTTGAGTTTTGGAGTGTTAATTAATTTAAAAATAAGATAAATGTTGAAAAATGGATTTTATATTTTTCAAAAATCTCTCTGATATCAAGGAAACCAGAGAAACAAATTTTGCAATTTTCTGATTTTTCTATGATTTATAATAATTATTTTAGTGAAAATGCTAGAAAATACATTTTTTTTAATTTTAAAATTACCCTAGGGCTTTAAAATTTAATATCTCACTAAATAGACTTAGGAAAAATGTGGATTTGTTCCTAAGTGATTAAAATTCAAAATGTGACATTTTGGTGAATTTTATTATTTTTGTGATTTTTATTATTTTTTAATTATTAAAAATATTAAAATATTATTAAAAATCAACTTTTTTAGAAAATTGAAATTTTAATTTTCTTGGGTTCCCCTGATATCAGAGAGGCTCCAAAACCAATTTGGTGAATTTTAAAAAAATATTTTAAAAGTTATGAATTTTTAAAGTTTAAAATGGCTAAGTGGCTTAATCAACCCAATTAGTGGGGCTAACCAAGTCCAATTGACTTCAAATTTTTATGGTGGATTCCTCTGATCCTAAAGGTCAGTAGAGAATTGATTTCAAGTCAATTTGATGCCTGGTTAACTCTAATTAATTAAAGACCTATTTTAGGTGTTTAAGCCAATTAGTGGTTAATCTGAGTGAATTAACTCAAGTCCTATTTTTCCTAGAGTTCTCTGGTCATAAAGAACATCACCAAATATTTCTAGAATTTATTTCACAACATGCTAATTTTTGGAATTAAAATACTCAAAACAGCAACATGCATTTGAAAAATAAATAACTTTTCACAGAGATGGCCTCTCGACCTTGGAAAATTCAGTGAATGTTCCCAAGTTCAGAGGCTTCAAAGCTCCTATGGTCTCATGCCATGGTGAATTGTATACATGCATGGAGAATTAAATGTATGCAGAGAGTAAATAAATCATAAAAAATAAAATACTTAATTAAATTAAATGATTTCTTTTCCACATTATTCTCCTCTCGTTCACCGAGCAAGAGGGTATTTTTATTTTATTTTCGTGATTTTTCTACACAGAGATATGAATTTTGAAGTTTAGTGAATTAAATAAATGAAAAATACCCTAATTTTCTATTTATCCACGCTGCGCCGCGTCAACCTCGCAACTCCGAAACGCCGCGTGTCGCGCTCCCATTCGACGCCGCCATCCGAGTCAGCAGCCCGGCCCCGCGGTTCTCGTACCGTCTCCCGGTCCGACGCAATCCTCGGCCGTCCGTGCGCGCGTGTATCGAATGGACTCGCATCCGTTCATCGTCCCCAAGTGTTCTCACCCGAGAGCCGTCCACACTAAATCCCTAAGATCTCACTCGATTCTCAATGGATCTTCATGTTCTTATGCTCTATGGATTCGTCTTCAAGAGACGAACACATCTATACGGCTAACATGCATTGAAACTAAGGCATTTGAAATGGAGAATCTCCGAAGCTCGGGATGAATAGTTAACTCATACCTTAGCTCGGAGAAGTGTGGCTTCAATCCGAGAGTTGTTGCACCTTCGATTGGGTCCCGAGCAAGCTCCGCATGAAGTCTCCCGGTCCGGTGAATCGCCTAGCTATGAAAGTGACCACACTCGATCACAAAGCTTCGGAGGTCGGAGCAACCGGGTGGCCCGAGATGGGGCTTTCAGTGGAAACTTCTCCTCTCGGTCCAGATGAAGGTGTAGGACCAGCCAATTTGAGGATTGGCTCACCGTGGCAAAGTGTCCTGGTTTTGGGTGGAATTTCGCTCGAGAAATCGGGCTCGTTGGTGGGATTGGGCAACTCGACACCTGGGATCAACTCGCTCTCAGTGATGGTGAAGGGTTTGAAACAATTTTGGCAGTAGTTTCGGCAAGGTTTGTGCTCGGCTCTCCTTTGGCCGAGAGGGTGAGGGGTTTGAATAGGAGAGGGTGGAAGGCCTCCCAGGGGAGTTAGGGCTCGGGATCGAGCCTGCTTCGGTGAGGAGAAGATCAGCCCATGGTGACCACTAGGGATGGGGCGGCTCAAGCAAGTGAGAATTTCAATGTCGGCTCACATGCGAGCTCTCGGCCATGGTGTTTTCCGGCGGCCCGGTGGCCGGCCGGCCGGGCATGGGTCACCCTCGTGGTCAGTGGTCGTGGCTGGAGGTTTGTGCAATCAATCGGCCATGGACATGTGTAAAGGCTTCGATCCAAAGTGGAATGTGGCATGGCTAGATTTGAACCTAAATGGGTCAACCCACCCATTTGGGCTAGGTGCACCACCCAAGGCCTGGTTTTGGCTGAGGGAAAAGTGATTTGGCTCAGCATAATCAGTAGGGTCAAGTCACCATCCAAGCACAATTAAGCTTAAGCATGGTTTAGCTGGAAACATGGAAGTGGTTAATCACCTTTAGGAATTAAGGAAAGAGCCTCCTCCTTTTGCCCAAAATGGCATGGTGACATGTAAAGAGGCTCTCATGGCTTGCATATGGCTTATGCATGGCTCCATGGCTCCATTTGGCTTGGGAAAAGTAAAGTCAATTTCATGGAAATGGATTTAAGGAAAATTTTGGTATTTAGGGGTGATTTGGCATGAGGCTTGATTTGGAATTATTTGATGATGAATTTAGGACTTAGGGATGATTTTAATTGAAAGTATGATGAGGGGAAATGTCACATGGGCCTTGGAAGAATTTTGGGCTTTTTTGAAAAGGTTTTAGATGGGCTTTTAAGATGGATTAGGAAAGTGGGCTCTCGAATTTTAAAATGGATTTTGGGATGAAATTTTGTAAAGAGGTTGGGCCAAATAATTATTGGGTTTAGCTCATGGATGTGTCATGAGTGACTTGAAGCAAATTTGGGGTAGTTTGGACTTGAATCGGGTTGGATTTCGAATTCTTTTGGTGAATGGGCCAATGTAGGTCAAATTGGGCTAACTTGGGCCAATGTTGGGCTAGGGTTGAAATTGATGTAAAATAAATATTAAGAAATGTTTATGGGAGTGTTTCAAAGAGGTTTTGGCTTTGGTTGGGTTTTAATTTTGGGGTTTGGGCCTATTTGGGTTAGATTTGGGTTTAGGTCAAAATCGGGCCTTTTGATTTTGGGTTGAATTTGAGTGGGGTTTGGGTCAAAATCTTGGGCAAATCATGTTAGTGTTTTGTTTATGAGGATGTTAAGGAAGGTTTAGAAAAGATTTGGGGTTAATTGGAGTTGAATTGGGTTAGTTTGGGCTGAGTTTGGGTCATGGGTCCAAATTTGGGCTTTAAGGCCCAAAGTGAAATTGATCCAAATGTCAATCAAATTGGACTTGGATTTGGTCTAAATTGGTATTGGGAATGTTGAATTGAAGTTTAGAATTGAATTGGACCAAAATTGGGGTCAATTGGGTATGTTTGGTTTGACATCGGGTCCACTTTGGGTTAAAATGAGTCAATTTGGGGGTTTTGACAAAAGTAGGGTAAATTGACAAAATTGGCCCATGGTGTAGTTGGACAAAATGAAATTGGGAATATTTGGGATTTTCTGGAATTTTCTGGGAATTTTCTGAATTTTTGGATTTTTAGGCCAAGAAGGGTATTTTGGGTATTCGGAGGGTATCGGGGGTTTTCTTGGAATTTTTGGTATTTTTGGGTATGGATGATCAATTTGAGTGATGTGGAGGTGTTTGGGATTGATTTTGGAAAATTTTAGGTAATTTGGAGATTTTGCAAAAATTGGGTAATTCAAGGTTTTGTGAAGTTTAGAGGTGTAGGGTCCCTGGGTCAAAAATTGAAAATTTGGGAAATTGAAGATTGGGTGAATTTGGGTGGGGTGAAATCATTTTGGTTGAGCCATGAAGCCATTTCAAGCCCATATGAGCCATGAAAGGACTCATTTGAGGCATTCATTATGTTGTTCCTAACCCTCTTAGCCAGGGCTTAGGGGTTAAGGACCATCCATGTGAATCACCTACATGAGTCGGAGGTCAAGTTGGGTATGGGTGTGGTTTTAGGAAGTGTGTGGAAATGTAGTGTGTAAGTGTAGTGTATGTCAGCCCCTTCATCGACCAAGCCACCTAGTGGCGTCCTAAGGCCAAAGAGTCCCATATGAACTCATCCTTTAAACTTCCATATTCGATTTCAACCCTCTAGGTGATTAGGGGTCTATAGTCAAGTTTGTGGAGTTTGCAGGGAGTTTAGAAGTGGTTTGAATTTCTAAAAGGCGGGTCCCAATTCTAGTCCTCTAAGATAGTCAAAGGAAAAGCCTAAGGCTAGATCCTAAGCACTAAAAAGAAGAAGGGAAGACCTCATCAAAAATGAGGTCAACAAATGGACCCCCAATAGTGTGGTGAGCCGACGGAGCACACCGCGCGTATCGGGTGTCGACCGAAGCGATCAACAAAACCAACACAGTATGTCCAAGTGACGAACTTAGGACGAAGCAGAAGAGCTTCGCGTGGGAGTGTCAAGTATATCTCCGGAACCGGAGATTCTCGAACTCTCGCCGTGGAAAGGAAAAGGAGGTAAATCCCAAATCACATGATCCGAGGGAATTTCGATTTAGATTTTATTTTGTTTCAATTTATGTTTTGATGTGTGAGTTTAAATTTTAGTTTGGAGTTTCAATTTAGATCGAAGTTTGTCAAAATTAATTTGAGGGATTCGATTTGAAATGAAAATTGAGATTTCGAGGTTTTAGATGTAACATCTCCAACCTCGAAAGAAAATCGAATCGATTAGATCGAATCGTTGCAATGAGAAGATATCTCGTAGCAAAGTGGTGTTGGATGTAAAATCCTTAACCTCAAGAGTTCGATTTTGATGTATTTCATTGCGATAAGGAAATGATCCTAAAGCAATGCAGTCTTGGATGTAAAATCCTCGACCCAAAAGGTTCGAATTTGATGTATTTCAAAGGCAATAGGAAAGAATCCTAAGCAAAGGCAGTCTGGATGTAAAATCCTCGACCTCAAAAGTTTGAATTTTGATGTATTTCAAAGGCAACAGGAAGAGAATCCTAGCAAGGTACAATGTGGATGTAAAATCCTCGACCCAAAAGTTTGAATTTTGATGTATTTCAAAGGCAACAGAAGAGAATCCTAAAGCAAGGGTACTTGATGTAAAATCCTCGACCCAAAAGTTTGAATTTTGATGTATTTCAAGTGCAATAGAAGAGAATCTTAAAGCAATGCAGTCTCTGATGTAAAATCCTCGACCCAAAAGTTTGAATTTTGATGTATTTCAAAGGCAACAGAAGAGAATCCTAGAAGGCAAGTCTTGGATGTAAAATCCTCGACCCAAAAGTTTTGAATTTTGATGTATTTCAAAGGCAACAGAAGAGAATCCTAGCAATAGGCAGTCTGGATGTAAAATCCTCGACCCAAAAGTTTGAATTTTGATGTATTTCAGGTGCAATAGAAGAGAATCCTAAAGCAATGCAGATCTTGATGTAAAATCCTCGACCCAAAAATTTGAATTTTGATGTATTTCAAAGGCAACAGAAGAGAATCCTAGCAAGGTAGCCTTTGATGTAAAATCCTCGACCTCAAGAGTTTGATTTTCGATGTGATGTACTTCATTGCGATAGGAAATGATCCTAAGCAATGCGAGCTTCGATGTAAAATCTCGACCCAAAGGATTTGAATTTTGATGTATTTCAAAGGCAACAGGAAGAGAATCCTAACAGCATAGGCTCTGGATGTAAAATCCTCGACCCAAAAGTTTTGAATTCGAATTCGAAAGGATGAGTTCAACTCGATCGAAATTTGATTTAAGATTTGATTTGAATTTGAAAGATCAAGTTTGAAACTCGATCGAGATCGGATTTAGATTTCGATCGAGAATTTGATTTGGAATTTGTAAAGATGAAATTTGATTTGGAATTTGGAAGGATGGAATTTGATTTCAAGTTTGGAAGGATGGAATTTGATTCAGAATTGGAAAGATCGAATTTGAAATTTGATCGAGAATTTGCTTTGTGATTTGATTTATCATTCATGTTGATTTCGTTTGTCTTTTAATGGTTCAAATTTTATTTTATTGTTTATTTAATGTTCATGTGAACTTAGTGTTTGTCATTTTTAGATTTTTTTTAGAAAGTTTTCTTTTATTCTCTTTTTTATTTCTTTTCTCGTTCTTTGTTCGAAGTTCATTTAACTTTAATGGCGTTTCCCAATCAATTTGCACAAAAGAGGTGAAGGCCAAAAACGTGACATGGTCACTTTCATTCCAATCATGTCGAAAATATATCATACAACTCGATCTCGGAATATATTTCATACAATCCATGTAGACTCAAAACGGACCGTGTATGATCTTTGTTGATCCATGAAAAGAATCATCCGTCAAAAATCCATGTCCGAATAGTGAGGTACATGGTCAATAACATCACCTTCCAAGCCATCCTCGGCAAGGATGCCGACTGGATGTACATCGGAGGTGTGATATTTCCCATGTAACTCACGTACTCGTAAGGCCTGAGGTTCTCTAGCCTCCGGATCCGGTCGGAAATGGTAAGGTATTTCGCTGTCGTCCATCCTCCCGAAAGTAACCGAGATTCGCTCCACTCGGCACCCCCGGTATGCAATGCTTTGCGATATCTCGCTCCGTTACCTCGCGCATCATGACGGAACCCACCTGAGAAGGTATCTTTACCGGCCCTCGAACTCACCCGGCCTCGCTATCCGGAGGTCGATCCGAACATGATGTTGCACTCATTCAAGAAAGAGACCGTGCAGCAAGGTCCGACGAAGTCGTGGTGATCAATATGTGGGGGTATGCAATCACCCCGTTTGTAGATGTTGATAATGCAGCTATTGGTATGCAATCCGCCGGCAGCACTCTCCATGTTATCAATCTTTTCACCATTCTCTCGATAACTAATGGCATCGGATCTACTTGCCCATGACGAAGTATCCCTCGGTGGGTTTCCCTTCCCGTCTTCAAAGAAAGTCAGTAGCAAGCATCCGCATCGTATCGTGATTCTTCCTTTCCCCGGCATCCATCTCCGGGTTCCGAGTATGTGTTTTCCCTCGGCGGCCTCGCTCGGCCCATTCTTTTCGCATCCCGGATACAGTCCACGATTTGCCGTTGTTCATACTCCGAGAATACGTCTGCTGTGTAGCTCGAGGCCTTCTAAGTATGTCGATTCTTCTTCCTTTAATTCTCTCGAAGTATTCGAAAGTTTTCTTTTCAACATTCCGCATCCTCTCCAGCCGTATTCCGGAATGATCCGCAGATGGCGAGGCCTCGTGACGTATTGTGGGATATATGGTTCAATCCCTTCACGTTCCCCCGCATACTCGGCTCCTCGTGGATGATGCCTCGTCGGGACATCCCCCGGGTTACTTCGCAACAAGGTCATGCACCGCTCGGTGGTTCTATCCGGTGGCGTGGTAGCCTTCTTTTCTTCCGATCTTCCGGAGATTTCTCTAGTTCTTCGTTATTCTAGAGCCGGCCTCCTTTCTTCAGTGTTCCTCGGTGAACCGGTGTCCTCGAAATGCGAGTGCTCGGCATTAGCACTGTCTCGTCGCGCCGGTCCGCGCCTAGTTTTGTTAACATTTTACGGATGCGGCGATTCTTATTTCTTCGTTGCGCGGTCGGCGAGAGTAGCCCTCCGAACTTCTCGAATCTCTCGGCGGCGCGGCGCCGACAAGCCTCGCCCTCCGCCGTAGTGACTCACGGACTTCATTTTCTTGTCTTCTTCGTGTTTGCTTTTCTTTCTTGTTGTTGGATCTGGTGGCTTGGGCCACCCACTTTCATCACCGTCTGCCCGGTAGTTCTTCTCGTTAATCCGGGACCCGACCACTTTCCTCGCATCGTAGGCTCCGCTCGGTGCGAAATCCGAGTCAATCTCGATTATCGCTCCATCTTTCACCCTCTTTTCATCGAGTGCAAGGCTTACGCCATTCTTAAAGTTCAAGACCAACCGCCCGTTCGACATTTCCCCGCGAAAAGACAAGGAAAAGGATCGTGGCCGTACTAAGAACAAGAACATTAAGAAAATGTTTATTAAAGATACATTTTTTCATTATTCTTATATTTTGAAATTTAACAAGAATGAAGTAGGATAAGATCCGGAAAGAGATCTTGATTTGAAAAAGGAAACAAGGAAAACTTAATTATCATGATTTTATTTATCTTAAGACATTTTATTATTTTTTTTTTTCGGGTTCGGACCCAATCACAAGTAATTACTTCACCCGTGTTTCTGTGGATGAAGAATTCATTCCTTCGAAACATCGTGTAGCGTAATATTTTTTCAAGTATCGTCCGTTGATCGGAAGCATATGTCGTTCTCCCCGGCAATTCACTAGCCGGTAGGAACCTCCCGAGTATACCGCTTCAACCACAAACGGTCCTTCCCAAGTGGGTTCAAATTTTCCTCCCTATCTTGCAGGTGCAAGAATAGGTCTTCGAGAACGAGAACTAAGTCACCAACTTTCAAGGTTCTCGCGACTCAGCTTGTCATGGGCTCGAACCATCTTAGCTCGGTATAGTTCTAAATTCCGTTGCGCCGCAAGTCTTTTCCCTTCCAAGCTTTCTAATTCTTCGAGTCGTAGTCCGGCGTTTTCTTCGTCGTGATCTTATTTGCAATCGCAATTCCGAGTGAAGGAAGCCGAACCTCTAAAGGTAACATCGCCTCGGACCCATACACCCGAGCGTAAGGTGTAGCTTCGAGTAGGGTTCGAAGGTTGTCCGATAGGCCCACAAGGCTTCTAACAATTTCTCGTGCCAATTTCTCTTATTATCGTCCAAGGTTTTCTTTAAGATTTGAACGAGAGTTTTATTAAAAGCCTCGCCGAGGCCGTTTGCTTCTGGGTAGTAAATTGTCGAGTATCGCCGCCGATTCCGTGTCTCCCGACAAAATTGTTGATTTGTGTGCTTTCGAATGCCGACCCATTATCCGAGATGATCTCGCGCGGCACTCCGAAACGGTAGACAACTCGGTTCTCGAAAACCGTAGCACGTGGTGTGCTTTCACTTCTCTAAGTGGAACCGCTTCGCCCACTTGGAAAAGTAATCAGAAATCGCAAGAATGAAACGATGTCCTTTCGAAGATGGTGGTTCTATCTGACCCACTATATCCGTGCCCCAACATTCAAATGGCCACGACGCAATTGTCGGTGTAGCACATTCGGAGGTCGATGTAGAACCACTCCGTGCACTTGGCATTGGTGACAGCCTTCGGCGATTTTCATGCAGTCGGTCATCATCGAGGGCCGTAGTACCCTAGTCTTTTAATTTTCATTTTCATTTTTCGGACCCGACCGGTGAGCGCCACGAGAGTCCCGAATGCACCTCTTTAACAATTTCACGGGCCTCGTACCCGCTTAGGCACCTTAGCCACATTTGATCAAAAGACCTTCCGTATAATGTGTTGTTTATTAATGCGTAGGACGTAGTTCTTTCTCGATCCGATGGGCTAGCGACCTATCCTCCGGTAGCTTTCCCGTTTGCGTGTAGTCCATCAATGGTCGTCGCCAATCTTCGTGTTTTCCGTCACCGCCGCAACTCGATTCTTTTCCTTCGCCGATTTGTGTACCGTGTCTATGTCGAGTCGTGATAGGACCCGACGTCCGCGAACCGACACTTCCATCGATTCATCTTGCAAACGAGCAAATTCTTTTGCGAGACGGCTAAAGCATCCGCTAAAGCATTCTCTTTTCTAGGAATTTTGTAGATTGTCACATTCTGGAATCTGTTCCAACGTACCGTATGGCATACCGGAAGTACTCGTTCGAGTCTCGGTTTAAAAATTCCGTATTGTCCCGCGATCTCGTTGAATGATTAACCGTGAATCCCCGTAGATGTTGATGTCCGTTATCCCCATTCGAATGGTTAATTCCAATCCTGCTATGAGGGCTTCGTATTCTCGCTTCGTTGTTTCGTACACGGTTCCGTCAAGTGGTAGGAGTATCTTAACATCCCCCGCTCCGGTGTTATAAAGATTAGCCCGATTCCTCGCCTTACCGGCACTATCACTTGCGATTCTTCGTCTCAGTGTGCTCGAAGATGCTCCGTCGAAATACAATTCCAACGTCGATCATCGGGTCTTCTAGGCTCATTATTTGTTCATCCGGCGATCGTCATCGAGAGGAGATTCGGCCCGCAGAAGGGTGTGCCGCGAGGAAGTCTGCTAAGACTTGTCCCTTTACGGCACGCGAGGCACGAAAGTTATATCGAATTGCAATAATATCATCGACTATCCGGCAAGTCCGCCGGAAAGTGTTGGACGAGTCATCAAGTATCGCAATGGATTAAACTTCGAGATCAGGTCGACCTTATGAGAAAGCATGTAATGCCCGAGCTTTGAGCGGCGAAGATCGTGGCCAAACAATGCTTTTCAATTGCGGGATACCTTACCTCCGTCTGAAGTAAACGACGGCTTAAGTAGTAAGAGCATTTTCTTTACCCTCATCATCGACCCGCTAACGAGGCTCCGAGGGAGTCGTCTGTGAGCCGCGGTGTAAAGTATCGCCGGTCTACCCGAGACCTGGGGTCGCTAAGACAAGAGGTGTCATTAAATATTGTTTAATGTCTTCGAAGGCCTTCTCGGCATTTCTCTTCCCAAATAAATTTGGCGTCCTTTTTAACTCAGTGCCGAGAAAGGCCGACACCTACTCGACAGTGCTCGAGATAAAGCGTCGAAGATATGCCAGCTTCCTCGAAAAGATCGTAATTGTTTTAAGGTTTTGGGAGGCGGCATTTCTAAGATGGCTTTTAATCTTCTCCGGAGTCGATTTCAATTCCACGATGCTCGGACAACGAATCCTAAGAATTTCCCGAGGTGACGCCGAAGGCGCATTTTAAGGGATTCATCTTAAGGTTAAATTGTCTTAATCGTTCGAAAACAATTCTCAAATCATACAGTGGTTTTCCTTTACTTTGCTTTTGATGACGACATCGTCCACGTAGCACTCGACTCGATCGTGGATGAGATCATCAAAAATTCTTGTCATTGCTCTTTGGTAAGTTGCTCCCGCGTTCTTCAATCCGAATGGCATCACCGTGTAACAAAATACTCCGATCGGCGTTCCGAATGCCGTAAGCTTTTCATCTTCTCGGAGCCATTTTTATCTCGGTTGTATCCTCGAAGATCCATCCATGAATGAGAATATTTCATGTGTCGAAGCAATATCGATCATCGCCTCGGAATCGGTAGAGGGAATTCATCTTTTGGACATGCCTCGTTTAAATCTCCGAAGTCCACACAAATTCCGATCCGACCATTCTTCTTCTCGACCGGCACCACGTTGGCTAGCTAGTCGGGCATTGTTCTTCACGTGACAAATTTAGCGTCTATTAGCTTTTTAACTTCGGCTATAACTTGTTGTTCGATTTCTAAACGCATTCTTCCGGGACCTTGTCCGACCGAATGTAGCAGGATCCACTCCTAGCTATTGACCGCAACCTCCGGAGCTAATCCCGGCATTTCATCGTAGCTCCAAGCAAAACAGCCTTTTAAATTCCATTAATAACTCGATTATTTCTTCGGAGTCTTCTTTATCGAGTAAGGAGCTAACAAAGGTAGGTCTAGGCTCTTCGCTAGTACCCAAGTTAACTTCCGTTAACTCATCTATCGTAGATTTGATTTCTTCTTCGAATTCTCGTGGAGCGTCTCCAATTTGTAAATCTTCGAGTTCGTCCG
The DNA here is from genome assembly GCA_022702705.1 of Papilionanthe hookeriana x Papilionanthe teres. NCBI lineage: Eukaryota > Viridiplantae > Streptophyta > Magnoliopsida > Asparagales > Orchidaceae > Papilionanthe > Papilionanthe hookeriana x Papilionanthe teres. Next base: position 18,947 of record JAKZJZ010001337.1, read on the forward strand.
TAGTTTCCATGCAGCTTTCATTGGACTTGCAAGTGACAACCAAGCAAAATTCAAGCATCGTCAATCGACCCTACCGTGCCGAATCCGAGTCCATACTTTGAATTGGGAGGACGACCGGAGTTATTCCATAACTTTTCAAAATGTTGTGATTGGCCTCTTGTCCATTGTCGAGGTAAGAAACCACGTTGAATTAAATTTTGAACACAGGGAGAGTACCACTCAAAAGGTAATTCCATTAATTCTGATGAAGTGACATCTTCGAATTGTACATTATTTTCAGTTTTGGAGGAAGAAGCACCACTGTAGAATTTGATCGGCTTTGCACCGTCACTACGTACCTCTTTGACCTCCATACCCTCGATCTTATTAGAATGGATCGGAGTTAGGTCATAGTATGTACGTAGTGGTTAATCTTCTCGTACATTGATTTGTATTCTTCGTTCTTTTCATCTTCGAGGAGATCTTGTATTGCGGCTTCTTTCGACTTATTGTTGTCGCTTCTTGCTTGATTTCTTTTCCTCTTCAGAACTATCTTCCCAATCAACATTGATGGCTGGTTTCTTCTGTCCAATTGTCCTAGTGTCTCTACCACGGCCTCGTCCCCGGCCTCGACCTCGGATGCGAGTCGTGGAGAAACCTTCACCATCTCGCCGGAAGGGAGTGGTGAGTGATCGTTGGACTAGAACTTCAAGTTCTTCGTTGTCCCGAACTTTCTTTGCTTCATTTGTTACGGTATCTCTGGAGAAGATTGTTTTCTTGCGGTGCATAATAAGCCGCATCTTCATGGATTCCAACTTCATGTACGGAGAATGGTTGTAAGTCTCCTTTGATGCACTCGTTCCCCTCCATCGTAATATTTGATGCACCGATGCAGTAGATGATGGTACCATCCCGTTTTCATGTATCCATGGTCGGCCCAAGAGAGCGTTGAACGACGTTTCTGAATCGATTATATGAAATTTTGCGGTTGTCTTTGCTAAATCACCGGTCTTCATCAGTAGCGTTATCGACCCGAGGGCTCTTTCTCCTTTCTGGTTGAATCCTCTTAATAACATTTTGTCTGCTTCGAGCTCACGAGCATCAATTTCCAAGTATGCTAGTGTTCGAAGACTCATTATATTGATTGATGCTCCCGGATCCACCAAAACTCCGAGAGCGTAAACTTCCCAATCAGAATCGAAATGTACAAACGGTCGGTCGGATCCGCCGTCCCAAGTAGTAGGTCATTGTCCTGTGAAGGTAACACCTCGTTGTTCCTTTAACGAGCAAACCTCATCCAAGGAATCTCCGGCCATTTGAGCTAAGCAAATTTCCGGATCAAGTAAGGCCTTGATCGAGCTTCTCTCATCTCCTTTCGATAAGATGAGAGCATCGTAGATGCTCAGCTTAGCCGGTAGTTTCCTAAGATGAGGCTAGCACGTTGTAGTCCACTTTGTTCTCCCTCGTGTCTCCGGCTTCTTCTCGAACGGGTATGTTCTTCGTCAGGGTTGGTTCTTCTTGAACAACCACCGCTTTCCTTTGTCTTTTGGACCCATTCTCGGAGGTAGAACTTTTCCACTTCTAGGCCGACTTCGTAATTTCTTCCGAATCTAGCATCGAGTTTGTCGGTGTCTCCTCCCGAATCGGAATGATAGCTCTTCTGGATTATCTTCAAAATCCGAAGGCTCTAACTCTATCGTAACCGGAGCTCCTCGAAACTCACAGATAGTATCCGTTGCTTCGTTGAACTCTCGTAGCCTCCTCGATGGATGCCTTCTTCGTCATTTCGATCGTCGAGATCTTGTATGATTCGAGAATTGCTGTCGGTATCGAAATCGACGCCCGGATTGCCGCTAGTTACGTAATCGTTAGAAACAAGTCAAAACGTAGCCAACGCCATCACCCTTATCATTATATGATCCCACCGAAGTGAGCGGATAATCATACAAAATCATAGGTTCGAGGGATTTCTCCCCCGAATCGAAACAACTATCCTAGATAAGCAGCCCCTAGTCTAGCCTTAGGAATCTCTACCCCTCTTCTTCGTCAATTTCTCTTCTCTTCGATTTTCTCCGTCGAGGTGGTTCTTCTATCGCAAGTGATAGTACCGGCTAACGGTGTCTCGAACTCGAATTGAAGCTCGCACCGAAGCGGTTCGGATGTTGTCTAAAATCTTCTTCGAAGATCTCGTCCAAGCGGTAGTCCATCCATCGTCAGCTGCGATAGTGATCTATCGGGATGACGGGATCGGCTGAGATAACATCGACGGAACCTCCTTTCGGGGTTCCTTCATGTACTCCTTCGGGATTGTTATATTTCCTTTCCGAAGGTTGTCGTCGAGCCAACTTTTCAAGGTAATGCAGTCTTCTATCTCAGTGCCCAAGCATCCGATGGTAGGGCAAAAGTCGGGATCACCTTCTTGTTGACTTCTCTCTGGTCTCTCGGGCTCGCGTACCGGAAATCTGGAGTTTTCATTAAGCTAACGGAACATCTTCGCATCGCTTCATTTTTGAACGGCATTCTCTCGCCGCGGGCTCCCTCAATGTACGTTGCGGACGAGACGGTTGTTCATACCGCGGAGACGACCGATAGCCGGACCGGGGTTGCCGGTAATTCATTGTGGTTGCTGCGGCCGTTCGGTGGTATTTCAGACCGCGTTGTTTACCTTTGTCGATCGCCGCAACGATCCCGGATTTCTTCTCCCGAAGGTCTTCACCGGCCTCTCGCTTGTCCGTCTTGTCGGCAAAACTTAATTGCTTCGCCTCTTCTTGCAAGCTTCCGCCTTGCTTAACAACTTCTCAAAAGTCTTAATAGTGAATCCCTCGAGGAGAAGTGCTATCGGGCCGTGAATGCTTTTACAAGATGCCGACCGCATGTTGTTCTCGCAGCTTGTGGTTCACACTTCATGCTTAAGTTTCTCCATCGAAGCATGTAATCCACCAAAGTTTCATTCGGCCTTTGTTTCTCTACCACTAAATCACCTATAGTGATGTGGTGCCGAGCTCCGGCCGAATCGCTCGATGAAGAGGTTCTCTAGCTCGAGAACGTCTTGGCTGCATCCGTTGGGTACTCCGCATACTCGCCGAAGGCGATTCCCGACAAGACCGCTAACGAACCTGTCGGAAGAGTAGCGCATCGCTCCCGCCGACATTGCAACAACCGGCACGAAAGTGTGCAACATGCCGTCGGGGGTTCCTGCTCCGTCGAAGGTTTTAAACAGAGGTGGCACGAGGCCCTTCGGGTATTGGCGATCGTCGACCCTTCCCGGTAAGGTCTACCCGTCCGAATAGATGTCCCGTTCTTCGATTGTGCTGTGGCTTCTCGCACTCCGCCGTTCTACCAAGTTCTTGATATCCTTTTCGTGGATCATACTTTGTGTTGTATCCTTTTTCGACTCGGTCATCCCCATCGACGGATGTAATTTCCTTCCCTCCGTCTACGATGTGAATGACTTCGGGGTGTCTCTCTATGTGGTCGTACTTGACTTTGGAGAGCGGCTGTAGCTACGGCCATCTCTTCCATCCTCTTCGCCATTTGAGCGATCGCTGCCGTCCTTTTCCGAAGCCGTCTCTTCATCGCTCCGGCTTCCTCTCTTTGCGCCGTCAGTGAGCACCTCGAGAAGATGATGAAGCTCGTGTCTCCAACCATGTTGATTTCTCGCATATTCGTTGTCCATGAATTCCGATGAGTCGATCTCATCTCCGAACTTTCTCTTCTCTTTTGCCAACCGTCTTGATGTCGGCTCTCAACTTTTCCATGACATCTTTCTAGCGGAGCTTTCGCGTATCTTCGTGGTTGTCACGTGATGGCTGCCGGTCCTCTTTCACGAGTCCCCTTCATCGCAAGAAGCACTTTCTTCGCATTCCAAACTTCTCCCGGCGAGACTTTCTTGGGCCGCCGTTTCAATCTCAACTCGCCTCAGCAGTGGACGCCACACCATCCTTTCTAGCAGACAGAAGGTTCAGGACCGATGGTCCGTCGGCCAAATGCCGGAAGGTGGTATCCTCTCTAATCTGTAATCCCGATACTACGACTGTGCGGCTAGCCTTCATTCTCTTGCTCGGCTTTTCTATCACGATGGCGGGTTCTACTCGTGGGCCCAAGACGGGATTCGATCGGCACCCGCCCCTATCCTTCGTAGAATTTCCGACACGGGACAGCTTTTCCTTCTTCGCTGCCTTTTCTACCAAAGTTTGCAGTCGAGCAAACGGCGTAGTCCCGATTCTTTCTCGCGCTATCGTTGTAGCATGCGGGCCGCGGTAATGTGGCAAGCAATCTTTCGAACATTCTCTTCATCCTCTCATGCACGGAGAGGGGATGGAACCCGCTTCCTCCCAAAAGTGGTACGTAGTCGTGCAAAGTGCGCGTATATTCAAGCAATTCCGGATTTCCTCCAGAAAGCAATCTACAGCTCCGGCTTCCCCGGCGATCCTTCTATTTCTATTTCTTCTTCGGGTCTGTCGCGTCGAAGGAATCTTCGAACCGGACCCGATTTCGAAGACGTAAGGTCTTACAGAAGATCCGTACCCTCCACTGGCAACAGTGCCTATCATAGTTCGGATTCTTTTCCCTTCGATTCGCGTAAGCTCCGGGTAGGTGCGTAAACAACTAGACCAGCGGGGGTAAGTGAGAATGCTCCTCCCGCGGACAAGCAGCATTCTCCTAGCTCGGGACCCTTTCTGCAGGGAGGAAACTCCGGGTCGACCTAAGGTCGAACCCGCGCGTGGTTCCTCGGCCTTCGCATACCTTGTTTGTCGGCTGCAAAGAGGGAGACGCTCTAGTGACCTCGACGTTCGTAGTGCTCAAACCCTCGTCCAAACCGGATGACCCCATTGTCGGGCAAGCTTCATCCTTATAGACAAATCGAAGTCCAAATCACAGTGAAGGAGAAAATCAGCCGGGGCTTCCATTTCACGCAGGTAGATTCCGGTTGTCGGCCTCAGTTATGCTTCTTTCTTCAGGACGAAAAGAAAGGAATCGAAAAGAGTCCGAACTCATTTTTTGTTCATGTATTTATAAGAAGGAATTATTTGTTAAAAGAATCATTTATTAGAGGGTTCGTTTATTTAGAACGGAACGTTCAAAGGTGTAGAGAAGGTAAGGAAACCGATTCAGAAGGAAAAGAAAGTCTTAAGCAAGACTTCCCGACTCGAAGGATCACTCCTAAACTAACACCTATCGGGGTCCACCCCACCTCGTAAATGAGGTAAAAGGATCTCGTAACCTCTCTCGTTTAGTGGGTGTCTAAACAAGCTGGCTCCTAAATCCGAGAGAATGTTGGCTATACTTGTTCAAGATAGAAATGAACATAGTATTCCAACGGAAAGAAGGGTAGTTCGATCCATTGTGACATGGATATACTACCGATTTTCGAAAGCAGAACTATTCGATTATAATTGAGAGAGGAATTCTCCTCAAATGGAGTCGCCGTAAATCCCGTCGGCATATTTTTGGTCGTGTTTTATTTGAAGAGGGGTCGCCTAACGTAAATCATTTGCGAATTTTTAATTTAATTAAAATAAATAATTTGAAAAGTAGTATTCGATTTTGAAAATAATTTTTAAACTCGAAGGTTTTAAGATATGAGATTAAACCGATCTCACATCCCAAATAAGCTTATATAAACGAGCACCGCACCACAAACCGTGTATCTATCCCTAAGGATAGACACACCGCTCGATGATGGGGCTCGATTAAATAAACTAGAAGATTAGTGACATCCGTTCGGTCCGCGAACCAATTTTATAAGCCGACAAGTTTCCCCGCTTAATATGAAAACATTAAACATGGTTTATATTACTCTGGTTCTTTAAAATTCCCTATAAGGGCAAGCCCCTATAGCTTAATTACATCTTAAGTGACGGAATCACCTAAGAAAACTCTCGATAATAATCAATGATTCTCGCTCTCAAGAATTTCAAAGTTTAAGGTTTTCAAAGATCAATTTTGAAGTTTCAATAGTGAATGGATCAAATTTTGGAACATTTTGTTTTGTGAATCCAAAGGAAGAAAGGTAGAGAAATCACCGATTCGAAGTGAACTTCGATAATTTCCCGACTATCCTATCGTTTCGCTTCGAATTTAGGAAAGTCCTAATGTTTATTTAATATTTCAATCTCGCCAATTTTAATTAATTGTACTTATATTCGTATGATAAAATCAAACAAATAAATTTCTAGAAAATGTGAGGGTTTATGTCGTATCTGACGACTACCTCGAATCCTAAGACCGTTAGTGGCTTAATTTGCAATGCAAATGCCTAACGAAGAGTCGAGGATTTATGTCGCACTGCAGCAAGCTACCTCGAAATCCTATGGCTTAGTTATTTAATTCTAAGAAATGTTTAGCCGATGTAGACTCGTGTTTTGCCGATGACGATGGTCGTGCCGCCCACCATGCTCCGAGCTCCTTGTTGTCGCAGAGGTTTAGTTTTAGAAATCATAAATCGAGGGATGAGAGAAGTGTTTTGGTTTAGAGAAAATCTTAATTTCCAAGTGTTTTTTGTGTTTTAATTAAAACAAATCTTAAAGTCGATTATAACGACACCTGCTAAGATCCCACTGCTCCATCCTTCCGCGATCGTTATTTTTATCGGATTCACTTAGTCCGTATGAATTTGCTAAACTCAACCGAATGAGTTCCACACTTTCATTTAGACCGTGGAAATCCCGTTAAGCAACACGTAGGTTACATCATCCGAGGTATTCCCGATCATCCAACAGGACGTTTTAATTTAGTTGCAATTGTAGTTTTCGTGTTCCGTTTGTGATTAAATTTCGAGTTGTTTTATATTTTGAAATGTTGTGGCGGTGAATTTTATCTCGCAATGACTTTTAACTTAATTTTGGTTTCAGCTTTAGTGGCTATCCTAAAGGTGCGGGTTTTCATGCAACCGTTGTTTTATCATGCAAGAAAAGTAAAATGCATTCGCAATAAAGTAAATTGCAAGAAAGTAAATTGCAAGAAAGTAAATTGCAAGAAAGTAAATCGCAATAAAATAAAAGCGTACTCTGAGGGTCTTCCCGTCATCCCAAGCCGCACTTAAAACACAATTAGAATATTTAAGCAAGTTCCTAGTAAAGCTAAGGGAAAGGTTATGGTTTTCTACCAAATTCCTAATCCTATACATAGTCATTTCCTACGACGTCTAGGTTCTTTGTGTTTTGGTTTAAGGACGATTTTCTTCATCAAAGAATAATCAAATTCAATCGTTCTTATAAATATCCTATCATATCGAGAAAGTGCTTAAGAAGGATCTTAAACATCTTTTCAATATTTCTAGGATTGCTTTTAAGTCCAAATGAATTTAATTATATAAATGAATCGATCGTCCGAGGTTTTCAAGTCTTCGTTAACTTGCTCAGCTGAACTGTGACATTCGAATATCCTACGAGTAAAGTAACACTCCATTTAATGTTTCATTTAGAGTTACAATAATCAAAGCTTTCAAGGCAAGTTAAGTATTCAAATGATTCGTTTAAGTTAAAGAGTTTAAATTGAATAGTGTTCAAGTTGTTTTATATTTAATTTCTTTTATGTCTTAAGTGATGTTATATTTAATTTAACTTAATTTAATTGAGTTTTAATTTAATTTAACATAATTCAATTTAATTTGATTTCGTGTTTAATTAATTTGATTCGATTTAACTTTAATTTAATTATTTAATTTAATTTAATTTAATTTTAATTATTTAATTTAATTATTTAATTTAATTTAATTGTTTAATTTAATTTAATTTAATTATTTAATTTAATTTAATTTAATTATTTAATTTAATTTAATTTAATTATTTAATTTAATTTAATTTAATCTTGTTTAATTTAATTTAATTTAATTTAATTATTTAATTTAATTTAATTTTAATTAATTTAATTTAATTGTTTAATTTAATTTAATTTAATTATTAAATTTAATTTAATTTAATTTTTAAATTTAATCTTAATTTAATTTATCTTTAATTTACTTTATTTTTAATTTTAATCGAAATTAAGTCTTTTAATATTTTAAATTCGAGTTATCATTTTAATTAAAATCGAGTATTAGTTGATATAATTAATTTAGGGATTTTTTAAATTAAAGAATAAATCTCTTCCTAATAAAGATCCCTTATTTTAATAATTCCAATTTTATTATTCTTCCAAATTTAATCTATTATTTAATTAAAGTTTAATCATTTTAAAATTATTTAATGGGTTTCTACCCTTTAATTATTTAAATTTCAATCATCCAAATCGATTAGGATCAAATATTTTACTTGTTGATTTTTTATTAAACCTAAAGTTTTAATTAAGGATTAAAGATTTTAATTACCATTTTACCCTTTAAGCTTAATAATTTCATAACTCACTAAATTGAACTCAAATGAACTTGAAATTTTTACGTGACTTTACTCATATGTCAATAAAGACATGAGAGGAGAAAATGTGATTTTTCTGTATTTAATTTATTTATATAATTATTTTTGGTGGAAAATGTAGATTTTCAAGGAAAATTTGATAACATGACCAAGGGAAAAGTTTCTGTCCTTAAGAAAATTAGGGGACATTCCTAATGACCGCAGAAGCACTTTGACCAATTTTGGTGATTTTTTGAATTATATTATTTTTATTATAATTATTTTGAGTTTTGGAGTGTTAATTAATTTAAAAATAAGATAAATGTTGAAAAATGGATTTTATATTTTTCAAAAATCTCTCTGATATCAAGGAAAACCAGAGAAACAAATTTTGCAATTTTCTGATTTTTCTATGATTTATAATAATTATTTTAGTGAAAATGCTAGAAAATACATTTTTTTTAATTTTAAAATTACTCCTGTGGCTTTAAAATTTAATATCTCACTAAATAGACTTAGGAAAAATGTGGATTTGTTCCTAAGTGATTAAAATTCAAAATGTGACATTTTGGTGAATTTTATTATTTTTGTGATTTTTATTATTTTTTAATTATTAAAAATATTAAAATATTATTAAAAATCAACTTTTTTAGAAAATCGAAATTTTAATTTTCTTAGGTTCCCCGATATCGGAGAGGCTCCAAAACCAATTTGGTGAATTTTTAAAAAGTATTTTAAAAGTTATGAATTTTTAAAGTTTAAAATGGCTAAGTTGCGCTTAATCAACCCAATTAGTGGGTTAACCAAGTCCAATCGACTTCAAATTTTTATGGTGGATTCCTCCGATCCTAAAGGTCAGTGGAGAATTGATTTCAAGTCAATTTGATGCCCGGTTAACTCTAATTAATTAAAGACCTATTTTAGGTGTTTAAGCCAATTAGTGTTAATCTCGAGTGAATTAACTCAAGTCCTATTTTTCCTAGAGTTCTCTCGGTCATAAGGAACATCACCAAATATTTCTAGAATTTATTTCACAACATGCTAATTTTTGGAATTAAAATACTCAAAACAGCAACATGCATTTGAAAAATAAATAACTTTTCATTGAGATGGCTCTCCCGACCTCGGAAAATTCAGTGAATGTTCCCAAGTTCGCAGGCTTCAAAAGCTCCTATGGTCTCATGCCATGGTGAATTGTATACATGCATGGAGAATTAAATGTATGCAGAGAGTAAATAAATCATAAAAAATAAAATACTTAATTAAATTAAATGATTTCTTTTCCACATTATTCTCCTCCGTTCACCGAGCAAAGAGGTATTTTTATTTTATTTTTGTGATTTTTCTACACGTAGATATGAATTTTCGAAGTTTAGTGGAATTAAATAAATAGAAAAATACCCTAATTTTCTATTTATCCACGCGGCGCCGCGTCAACCTCGGCAACTCCGAAACGCACGCGTGTCGCGCTCCCATTCGACGCCGCCATCCGAGTCGCAGCACCGGGCCCCGCGGTTCTCGTACCGTCTCCCGGTCCGACGCAATCTCGCCGTCCGTGC
>JAKZJZ010001338.1:0-28817 GCA_022702705.1 Papilionanthe hookeriana x Papilionanthe teres
GTTCGTGAGACGAGATTTCGATTCATCGGAATTCATGGACGACGAATATGCGTAAATCAATATGGTCGAGACACGAGCTTCATCGCCTCGCAAGGTGCTCCTGCACACAGCAGAAGAGAGGAGCCGTAACCGATGAGAAGGCAAGCCTCAGAGAAAGACGACACGATCGCTCAAACGGCGAAAAGGATGGAAGAGATGGCCGTAGCTCCGGCCACTCTCCGCAGTCAAGTACAACCACATAGAGAGACACCCCTGCAGGTCATTCACATCGTAGACGCGAGGAAAGGAGATTACATCCGTCAATGGGGATGATCAACTGAAAAAGGATACAACACAAAGTATGATCCCCGAAAAGGATATCAAGAACTTGGTGGAACAAGAAAAGCAGAAGCCTTAAGCACAATCGAAGAGCTGGACATCCATTCGGACGGGTAGACTCTTACCCGTAAGAATTCGACGCCGTCCAATACCCGAAAGGCTTCGTACCACCTCTCGTTCAAGACCTTCGACTCGAACCGGAACCCCCGACAACGATGTTGCACACTTTCGTGCCGCTTGTTGCAATGCCACGGAGCGATGCATTACTCTTCCGACAGCTCGTCGTCAGCCTCGTCAGAATCGCCTTCGACCGGGTATGCGAATTACCAAATGGTTCGATGAAGACGTTCTCGAACTAGAGAACCTCTTCATCAAGCGATTCGCCGGAGCTTCAGCACCACATCACTATAGGTGATTTAGTGGTAGAGAAACAAAGGCCGAATGAAACTTTGGTGGATTACATACTTACGACGAGGAACTTAAGCATGAAGTGCGAACCACAACCGCAAGAACAACATGCGCCGCATTTTACGAAAGCATTCACGGCCCGATAGCACTTCTCCTCAAAGGATTCACTATTAAGACTTTCGAGAAGTTGTTAAGCAAGGCCGGAAGCTTGCAAGAAGAGGCGAAGCAATTAAGTTTCGCCGACAAGACGGACAAGGTAGCTTCGTGAAGACCTTCGAAAAGAAATCCGGATCGTTGCATGTTAGCCGACAAAGGCAAGCAATCGATGCAAATACCACCGTAACGGCCCGCAACAACCACAATAATTACCAAAGCAACCCCGATCCAAATATCACCAGGCTCTCCACAAGATGAACAACCGTCTCGTCCGCAACGTACATTAAGGGAACTTCGAGCAGAGAATATCCGTTCAAGAATGAAGCGCATCGAAAATGTTCCGTAGTCCTCGATGAAGACTCCGTATCGCCAACATGAGCCTAAAAGACCAGAGGAAGTCAACAAGAAAGGTGATCCCAACTTTCGCCCCTACCAACGGATGCTCTGGGCACAAGATGTAGATCGCATTACCTTTAAAAGTTGGCTCAACGACAACCTTCGGAAAGGAAATATAACAATCCCGAAGGAGTACATGAAGGAACCCCGTAAAGGAGGTTCCGTCAATGTTATCTCAACTCGATCCCGTCATTCCGATGATCCCTATGCAACCGACGATGGATGGACTACCGCCCTGGACAAGGTCTTCGAAGAAGATTTTAGACAAAGATCCGAACCGCTTCTGCGAGCTTCAATTCGGAGTTCGAGACCCGTTAGTCCGTACTATCACTTGCGATAGAAGAACCACCTCACCAGGAGGCGATCGAAGAGAAGAAGAAAATCGACGAGGAAGAGAGGACCGAGACTCCTAAGGCCAGATCTAGGGGCCGCTTATCCTGTGATGGTTTGTTTCCGATTCGTGGGGAGAAATCCCTCGAACCTCTCGATTTTGTATGATTATTCGCTCACTTCGGTGGGATCATATAATGATAAGGGTGATGGCGTCGCTATGTTTTGATCGTTTCTAACGATTACGTAACTAGCGACAATCCGGATATCGATTTCGATACCAACGATAATTCTCAAATCATACACAATCTCGACGACCGAATAACAAAGAAGACATCCATCAAGGAGGCTACGAGAGCTCAACAAGCAACCGATCTATCCGTGAGTTTCGAGGAGCTCCAGCTACGATAGAGTTAGAGCCTTCGCATTCGAAGATAATCCGGAAGAGTCTGTCATTCCGATTCAAGAAGAGACACCGGCAAGCTCAATACTAGATTCGGAAGAAATTACAGAAGTCAACTTGAGAAGTGGAAAAGTTCTACCTCTAAGAATGGGTCCGAAAGACAAAGGAAACTAGGTGGTTGTTCAAGAAGAACCAACCCCAACATAAGAAATACCCATTCGAGAAGAAGCCGAAACGCATGAAAATAAAGCGGACTACAACCGTGCTAAGCTTCATCTTAGGAAACTACCACCAAATCGAGCATTTACGATGCTCTCATCTTATCAAAGGAGATGAGAGAAGCCCGATCAAGGCCTTACTTGATCCGGAAATTTGCTTAGCTCAAATGGTCTGGAGATTCCTAGATGAGGTTCGTTCGTTAAAGGAACAACAGGTGTTACCTTCACCTGACAACGACCTACTACTGGGGACACAGCAGATCACAACCGACCATTGTACATTTCAATTACAATCGGGAAGTTTACGCTCTCCGCAGTATTGGTGGATCCAGGAGCATCAATCAATATAATGAGTCTTCGAACGCTAAAGCATACTTGGAAATTGATGCTCGTGAGCTCGAGGCCGACAAAATGTTATTAAGAGGATTCAACCAGAAAGGAGAAAGAGCCCTCGGGTCAATAACGCTACTAATGAAGACCGGTGACTTAGCAAAGACAACCGCAAAATTTCACATAATCGATTCAGAAACATCGTTCAACGCTCCTACCGGGCCGACCATGGATACATGAAAACAGGATGGTACCATCATCTCTCGCATCGATGCATCAAATACTACGATGCAGGGGAACAAATGCATCAAAGGCGACTTACAACCATTCTCCGTACATGAAATCGGAATCCATGAAGATGCAAAGCTTATTATGCACCGCCAAAGAAAACAATCTTCTCCAGAGATACCGTAACAAATGAAGCAAAGAAAGTTCAGACGACGAAGAACCTCGAAGTTCTAGTCCAACAAGCCACTCACCACTCCTCTACGCGAGATGGTGAAGGTTTCTCCACAACTCGCATCCGAGGTCGAGGCCGGGACGAGGTCGTGGTAGAGACGTTAGGACAGCTTGGACAGAGGAAACCAGCCATCAATGTTGATTGGGAAGATGAGCTTCCGAAGAAGAAAAAAGAAATCAAGCAAGAAGCAATACAATAAGTCGAAGAAGCCGCAATTCAAGATCTCTCTCGAAGATGAGAAGAACGAAGAATACAAATCAATGTACGAGAAGATTAACCACTACGTACATACTATGACCCTAACCCCGATCCATTCTAATAAGATCGAGGGTATGGTGGTCAAAGAGGTACGTAACGGATTCAGTGGCAAAGCCAATCAAATTCTACCGTGGTGCTTCTTCCTCCAAAACTCGAAAATAATGTACACTTCAAGATGTCACTTCATCGAACTAACGGAATTACCTTTTCGAGTGGTACTCTCCCCGTGTTCAAAATTTAATTCAACGTGGTTTCTTACCTCGACAATGGACAAAAGGTCAATCTCAACATTTTGAAAAATTATGGAATAACTCCTGGCCGTCCACCCAATTCAAAGCATGGACTCGGATTCGTTACGCAGAGTAGCCGACGATACCGAATTTTGCTCGTTGTCACTGCAAGTCCAATGAAAAACCGCATGGAAACTACAAGCACGAACTCGAAGATTTACAAATCGGAGACGCTCCACTGTAGTTCGAAGAAGAAATCAAATCTACACAATATGAGTTAACTGGAAGTTAACTTAGGTACTAGCGAAGAGCCTAGACTCTACCTTTGTTAGCTCCTTACTCAATAAAGAAGACTCCGAAGAAATAATCAAGTTATTAATGGAATTTAAAGATCGTTTTGCTTCGGAACTACGATGAGATGCCGTGATTAGCTCCAGCAGGTCGCAACTCATAAGCTAGAGTGGATCCTACTTCGTCCTGCACGTACAAGGTCCCGTAAGAATGCGTCTAGAAATCGAACAACAAGTCATACTCGAAGTTAAAAAGCTAATAGACGCTAAATTTGTCCGCGAAGAACAATACCCGACTTAGTTAGCCAATGTGGTGCCACATAAAGAAGAATGGTCGTATCGAATTTGTGTGGACTTCGTAGATTTAAACAAGGCATGTCCAAAGGATGAATTCTCTACCGATCCTGTAATTAATGATCGACATCGCTTCGACACATGAAATATTCTCATTCATGGATGGATCTTCGTGATACAACCGCATAAAAATGGCTCCGTAAGATGAAAAGCTTACAAGCATTCGTAACGCCGATCGGAGTATATTGCTACACAATAGATGCCATTCGGACCGAAGAACGCAGGAGCAACCTACCGTAGAGCAATGACAAGAATTTTTGATGATCTCATCCACAATCAAGTCGAATGCTACGTGGACGATGTGGTCATCAAAAGCAAAGTAAAGGAAAACCACTCGTATGATTCGAGAATTGTTTTCGAACGATTAAGACAATTTAACCTTAAGATGAATCCCTTAAAATGCGCTTCGCGTCACCTCCGGAAATTCTTAGGATTCGTCGTCCGACATCGTGGAATTGAAATCGACCCGAAAAGATTAAAGCTATCTTAGAAATGCCGCCTCCCAAAACCTTAAAACAACTACGATCTTTTCAAGGGAAGCCGGCATATCTTCGACGCTTTATCTCAAACTTGTCGTAGTGTGTCACTTTTCTCGCACTAGTTAAAAAGGACGCCAAATTTATTCTGGGAAGAGAAATGCCGTAAGGCCTTCGAGGACATTAAACAATATTTAATGACACCTCCCGTCTTAGCAGCCCTGGCCTCGTGTAGACCGTCGATACTTTATACCGCGGCTTTAGACGACTTTCCTGAGCCCCGTTAGCCTGTGTCAATGATGAGGGTAAAGAAAATGCTCTTTACTACTTAAGCCGTCGTTTACTTCCGACGGAAGTAAGGTATCCCGCAATCGAAAAGCATTGTTTGGCCCCGATCTTCGCCGCTCAAAAGCTCGTGCACTACATGCTTTCTCATAAGGTCAACCTCGATCTCGAAGTTTAATCCATCGCAATACTCGATGACTCGTCCAACACTTTCCGCGTACTTGCCAGATGGTCAATGATATTATCGTAATTCGATATAACTTTCGCGCCTCCGCGTGCCGTGAAGGGACAAGTCTTAAGCAGTACTTCCTCGCAAAGACACCCTTCGCCGGCAGAATCTCCTCTCAACGACGATTTGCCAGCATGAACAAATAATGAACCTAGAAGACCCCGATGATCGACGTCGGGAATTATATTTCGACGGAGCATCTTCAAAGACACAAAGACGAAGAATCGCAAGTGATAAGTGCTCGGTAAGGCAGAATCGGACTAATCTTTATAACACCGGAGCGGGGATGTTAAGATACTCCTACCACTCGACGCAACCGTGTACAAACAACGAAGCGTAATACGAAGCCCTCATAACGGACCGGAATTAACTATTCAAATGGGGATAACAGACATCAACATCTACGGGGATTCACAGCTTAATCATTCAACAGTATCACGGACAAGTATGTAATTTTAAAGCCAAGACTCGAGCAATACTTCCAAGATGCCATACTAACTTGTTGAACAGATTCCAAATGCGACGATCTACAAAATTCCCGTAAAAGAAAATGCTTTAAGCAGATGCTTTAGCCCGTCTCGCAAAAAGAATTTGCCCGTTTGCAAGATGAATCGCGGAAGTGTCGGCTCACGGACGTCGTGTCCTATCACGAACTCGACATGCACACAATACACAAATCGAAAAAGAAAAAGAATCAACTGCAACAGAAGGATGTAAAACACTAAGATCGCGACATACCCATCGATAGACTACCCGCAAACAAGAAAGCTACCAGACGATAGGTCGCTAGACCCATCGTATCAAGAAAAGAACTCGTCTTACGCATTAATAAACAACACGTTAGTACGTAAGGTCTTTCGATCAAATGTGGCTAAGGTGCCTAAGCGGGTCCGAGGCCCGTGAAATCGTTAAAGAGGTACATTCGTGACTCGTGGCGCTCACCACCGGTCCGAAGATGAAAATGAAAATTAAAAGACTAGGGTACTACCGGGCCCTCGATGATGACCGACCGCATGAAAATCGCCAAGAGCCGTCACCAATGCCAAGTGCACGGAGTGGTTCTACACCAACCTCCAAATGTGCTACATCCGACAATCGCAGCCGTGGCCATTCGAATGTCGGGCACGACATAGTGGGTCCGATGAACCACCATCTTCAAAAGGACATCGCTTCATTCTCGCGGCTACGGATTACTTTTCCAAGTGCGTAGGCAGCTCCACTTGAGAGAAGTGAAAGCACACCACGTGCTGCAGCTTTTCAAGAACCAAGTTGTCTACCGTTTCTGAGTGCCGCGCAGATCATCTCGTGATAACGGGCCGCATTCGAAGCACGCAAATCAACAATTTTGTCGTGAGACACGGAATCGACCGGCGATACTCAACAATTTACTACCCAAGAGCAAACGGCCTCGCCGAGGCTTTTAATAAAACTCTCGTTCAAATCTTAAAGAAAACTTTGGACGATAATAAGAGAAATCGGCACGAGAAGTTGTTAGAAGCCTTATGGGCCTACCGACAACCTTCGTAACTCCTACTCAAGCTACACCTTACGCTCCGGTGTACGGGTCCGAGGCGTGTGTTACCTTTAGAGGTTCGACCTTCCTTCACTCGAACCGTAGCTTGCAAACAAGATCACGACGTAAGAAAACGCCAAATTACGACTCGAAGAATTAGAAAGCTCGAAGGGAAAAGACTTGCAGCCGCAAATGAACTTAGAACTATACCAAGCTAAGATGGTTCAAGCTCCACGACAACCGGGTCCGCCCAAGAACCTTCAAAGTCGGTGACTTAGTTCTCGTTCTCAAGAGACCTATTCTCGCACACCGCAAGATAGGAGGAAAATTCCAACCCACTGGAAGGACCGTTTCGTGGCCGAGCAAGATACCCGGAGGTTCCTACCAGCTCTAGCTGAATCGTCAAGGAGAACGACATATGCTTCCGATCAACTAGACGATACTCGAAAAGTATTACGCTACCTGATGTTTCGAAGGAATGAATTCTTCATCCCTAAGAAACACGGCGAAGTAATTACCTATGATTGGGTCCGAACCCAAAAATAATAAAATGTGCTAAAATAAATAAAATCATGATAATAAAGTTTTCCTTGTTTTCTTTTCCAAATCAAAATCTCTTTCCTGATCTTATCCCGCTTCATTCCTGTTAAATTTTAAAATACAAGAAGTAATAAAAAAAACTGTCTTTAATAAACATTTTCTTAATGTTCTTGTTCTTAGTACAAACCTCGATCCTTTTCCTCGTCTTTTCGCAGGAAATGTCGAACGGCGGTCTGGTCCCGAACTTTAAGAATGGCGTAAGCTTCGCACTCGATGAAAAGAGGGTGAAAGATGGAGCGATAATCGAGATCGACTCGGATTTCGCACCAGCAGGCCTACAAGACGAGGAAAGTGACTCGGGTCCCGCTAACCGAGAAGAACTACCCGGCAGTACAAAGGATGAAAGTGGGTGGCCCAAGCCACCAATCCAACAACAAGAAAAGAAAGGCAAACACCGAAGAAGACAAGAAAATGAAGTCCGTAGTCGCTTGGCGCAGAGGGCAGCTACGCCGCCGCGCCCACGTGAGATTCAAGAAGTTCGAAGAGCTACTCTCACAAAGAACGCAACGAAGAAATAAGAATCGCCATATCCGTAAGATGTTAACAAAACTAGTCGCGACCAGCCGACGAGACAAGCTGTGCTAATGCCGCACATACACTTCGAGGACACCTCTGCTCACCAGAACTCGAAGAAAGGAGGCCGCCTCCTAGATAACAGAAAGGACCTGTGGAAATCTCCGTAAGATCGAAGAAAGAAGGCTACCACGCCACCGTGATAGAACCACCCAGCGATGCATGCACCTCGTTGCAGAGCAACCCCGGGGATGTCCCGACAGCATCATCCCCGAGGAGCCGAGGTATGCGTGAGAACGTGAAGGGATCGAACCGTATATCCCACAATATGTCACAAGGCCTCGCCATCTCGCATCATTCGAATACGAGCCTGAGAGAATGCAACAATGTCAAAAGAAAACCTTCGAATACTTCGAGAGAATTAAAGGTAGAAGAATCAATATACTCGTAGGGCCTCGAGCTACATACCGACGTATTTCGGAATATGAACAATCAAGAAATCGTGGATTGTGTCCTGGATTCGAAAAGAATGGGCCGAGCAGCCGCCTAAGGGAAAATACCTACTCGAACCCCCGAGATGGATGCCGTGGAAGGGAAGAATCAATACAATGCGGATGCCACTACAACTCTTCGTCAAGACAGGAAGGGAAACCCACCGGAATACTCCGCTCGCGGCAAGTGGATCTCGATGTTATTAGTCATCAAGAATGGTAAAGAGATCGATAACACGAGGCGTCACGCGCAGTATCGCATACCCAATAGCTTGCATTATCAACATCTACAAACAAAGCGACCGCATACCCCCACATATACATCACCACGACTTCGTCGACCCTTCGCACGGCCTCTTTCCCCGAACGAGTGTAACATCATGTTCTGGACCGACCCTCCGATAGCAGTGTCGGGTAGTTCCGAGGCCGCGGAAGATACCTTACCGCAGGTTCCGTCATGACATCGAAGGGCAACGGAGCAGATATCGCTAAGCATCGCATACCAGGAGTACCAAGGAAGCGAATCTCGCTACTTTCGAAGGATGGATGACAAGAAGACACCTTACCATTTCCACGTGTACCCGCAGCTGGAAAGCCTCCGCCTTACGAGTCGAGTTACATGGGAGATATCACACCTCCAACGTACATCCACCGCATCCTCGCTAAGGACTGGCTTGAAGGTGATGTTATTAACCATGTACCCCACTATTCGCATATGGATTTTCGATGATGCTTCTTTTGATGGATCAACAAAGATCATACACAGACTGCGTTTGAGTTTACACTGGATTGCATGAAATATATTCCAGATCAAAATGTATGATGTATCTTCTACATGATCGGAATGAAAGTGACCATGTCACATTTTTCGCCTTCACCTCTTTTGTGCAAATTGATCGGGAAACGCCATTAAAGTTAAATGAACTTCGAACAAAGAAATGTAAAAGAAATAAAAAGAAGAATAAAAAGAAAACTTTCTAAAAAAAATCTAAAATGACGAACACCAATTTCACATGAACATTAAATAAACGATAAAATAAAATTTGAATCATTAAAAGATAAACGAAATCGACATAAATGTTAAATCAAATCACAAATCGATTCTCAATCAAATTTCAAATCCACTCTCGATCAAATTTCAAATTTGATCTTTCCAAATTTCAAATCGATTCTCAAACAAATTTCAAATCCACTCTCGATCAAATTTCAAATTTGATCTTTCCAAATTTCAAATCGATTCTCAATCAAATTTCAAATCCACTCTCGATCAAATTTCAAATTCGATCTTTCCAAATTTCAAATCGATTCTCAATCAAATTTCGAATCCATCTTCGATCAAATTTCAAATCTGATCTTTCCAAATTTCAAATCCATTCTCAATCAAATGTCAAATCCAATCTCGATCAAATTTTAAATTTGATCTTCCAAATTTCAAATCAAATCTTAAATCAAAATTTCAAACCGAGTTCAAACTCATCATTCCAAATTTCAAAATTCAATCCTTCCAAATTTCAAATCAAATCTAAATCAGATTTCAAATTCAAACTTTGGGTCGAGGATTTTACATCCAAGACCGCACCGCTTTAGGAGTCTTTCCCTATCAGCACCGAAATACATCAAATTCAAACTTTTGGGTCGAGGATTTTACATCCAAGATCGCATCGCTTTAGGAGTCTTTCCCTATCGCACCGAAATACATAAAATTCAAACTTTTGGGTCGAGGATTTTACATCCAAGACCGCACCGCTTTAGGAGTCTTTCCCTATTACACCGAAATACATCAAATTCAAACTTTCGGGTCGAGGATTTTACATCCAAGACTCGCATCGCTTTAGATTCTTTCCCTACCGCAATGAAATACATCAAATTCAAATTTTTGGGTCGAGGATTTTACATCCAAGATCGCACCGCTTTAGGATTCTTTCCCTATCGCGACCGAAATACATCAAATTCAAACTTTCGGGTCGAGGATTTTACATCCAAGATCGCATCTACTTTAGGATTCTTTCCCTATCGCACCGAAATACATCAAATTCAAACTTTTGGGTCGAGGATTTTACATCCAAGATCGCATCGCTTTAGGATTCTTTCCCTATCGCACCGAAATACATCAAAATCAAACTTTTCGGGTCGAGGATTTTACATCCAAGACCGCACCGCTTTAGGATTCTTTCTCTATCAGCACCGAAATACATCAAAATCAAACTTTCGGGTCGAGGATTTTACATCCAAGACCGCATCGCTTTAGGATTCTTTCCCTATCGCAATCGAAATACATCAAATCAAATTTCGGGGTTAAGGATTTTACATCCGAGACCGTATCGTTTTAGGATTCTTTCCCTATCGCGATGAAATACATCAAAATCAAACTCTTGAGGTTAAGGATTTTACATCCAATACCGCATTGCTTCCGAGATCTCTCCTCACCGCAAATGATTTAATCCGATCAATTCAATTTTCTTTCGAGGTCGAAGATGTTACATCTAAAACCTCGTAATTCCAATTTTCATTTCAAATCAAATCCTTCAAATTAATCTCGACAAACTTCAATCTAAATCGAAATTCCAAATTGAAATCTAAACTCACACATCAAAACTTAAACCGAAACAAAATAAAATCTAAATTGAAATTCCCCTGTGTCATGTGATTTGGGATTCACCTCCTTTCCTTTCCCCACGAGAGTACAAGAATCTCGTGTCTTCGTAGATATACTTGCTACTCCCTGCCAGGAACTCTTCTACTTCGCCCCAAGTTCGTCACTCGACATCGTTGTCGGTTTTGTTGATCGTTTCGGACAACGCCGATACGCGCGGTGTGCTCCGTCACTCACCACACCTATCGGGGTCCATTTGTCGACCTCATTTTCGATGAGGTTCTTCTTCTTCTCTTTAGATTGTGGATCTAGCCTTCAGGCTTTTCCTTTCGACTATCTTAGAGGATTAGAATCGGGACCCACCTTTTAGAAATTCAAACCACTTCTTAACTCCCCGCAAACTCCACAAACTTCGACTCGTAGACCCCTAATCACCTGTAGGGTCAAATCAAATGTGGAAGTTTAAAGGATGAGTTCCTATAGTGACTCTTCGCCTCAGATCGCCTCTGCGGCCCTGGTCCAGCGAAGGGCCGACTTACACACACACTACACTTATACACTGCACCTACACACTACACTTCCACACACCTCCTAAAACTACACCCATACCCAACTCGACCTCCCGACTCATGTAGGTGATTCACATGGATGGTCCTTAACCCCCGAGCCCTCGCTACAGGTTGGGAACAACATAAATGAATGCCTCAAATGAGTCCCTTCATGACTCATATGGGCTTGATATGGCTTCATGGCTCAACCAAAATGACTTCTTTCCACTTACATCCACCCAATCTTCAATTTCCCAAATTTTCAATTTTCGACCCCCGGACCCTACACCCGCTAAACTCTACCCAAAACCTCGAATTACCCAAATTTCTCAAAATTTTCCAAATTACCTAAAATTCTCCAAAATCATTCCCAAACATTTCCACATCACTTAAATTGATCATCCATACCCAAAAATACAAAAAATTCCAAGAAAACCTCCCAATACCTTCCAAATACCCAAAATACCCCTTCGACCCAAAAATCCAAAAATTCAGAAAATTCCCAGAAAATTTCCAGAAAATCCCAAATATTCCTAATTTCATTTTGTTCAACTACACCATGGTCCAATTTTGTCAATTTACCCTACTTTTGTCAAAACCCCTAATTTGGCCCATTTTAACCCAAAGTCGAACCCAATGTTAAACCAAACCTACCCAATCGACCCCAATTTTGGTCCAATTCAGTTCTAAACTTCAATTCAACATTTCCAACACCAATCTAGGCCAAATCCAAGTTCAATTTGATTGACATTCGGATCCAATTTCACTTTCGTCTATAAAGCCCACCTTGACCCAATGACCCAAACCTAACCCAAACTCACCCAATTCAACTCCAATTAACCCCAAACCTTTTCTAAATCTTCCTTAACATTCCCACAAAAAAAATACTAACATGATTTGCCCAAAATTTGGACCCAAATCCCACTCAAATTCAACACAAAGCACCTACATGAGTCGGAAGTCAAGTCAGGTATGGGTGTGTTTTTAGGAGGTGTGTGAAAGTGTAGTGCATAGGTGTAGTGTATGTGTAAGTCAGCCCTCACAAGACCGTGCCACCTGGGCAGCTCCAAGTGCCAAAGAATCCTATAGAACTCATCCTTTAAACTTCCACATTCGATTTCAACCCTCTAGGTGATTAGGGGTCTATAATCAAGTTTGTGGAGTTTGCAGGAGTTAAGAAGTGGTTTGAATTTCTAAAAGGTGGGTCCCAATTCTAGTCCTCTAAGATAAGCCAAAGGAAAAGCCTAAGGCTAGCATCCTAAGTACTAAAGAGAAGAAGAGAAGACCTCATCAAAAATGAGGTCAACGGGTAGTTCGTCCATCACGGCCATGTCGAGTCCGTCGACGAAGGAGAAGATCAGCTTTGGGGCTTCCATTTCGCAGGCAGCATTCCAAATGTTAGTTCTCGAATCGTGCTTCTTCTTGTCGTACAACTTATGACGAAAAGAAAGAGTCCGAACACATTTCTGTTTATCTTAGTGTATTTGTGGTATTAAAAGAAATTATCTTTTTTTTAGAAAAGATTTGTTCGTTAGGAAGGAGAATTATTAAAAGAAGGAGAGTTGTAGGAAGGGTAAAAGGAATTGATTAGGAACTGGAAAAGGAAGAGGAAGTCTTGTAGGAACTTCTCGACCCGCAAGATCGCTTCCTAAACTAATTACTATCGGGGTCCACCCCACCTCGTAAATGAGGTAAAAGGATCTCGGAACCTCTCTCGTTTAGTGGGTGTCTAAACAAAGTGACTCCTAAATCTCGAGAGAATGTTGGCTATACTTGTTCAAGGTAGAAATGAACATAGTATTCCAACTGAAAGAAGGGTAGTTCGATCCACTAGTGACATGGATACGCTACCAATTTTCGAAAGCGTAACTATTCGATTAAAAATGGAGAGAGGAATTCTCCCCACGTGAGTCGCCGTAAATTGCTCGGCATATTTTTAGGCCGAGTGTTGTATTTTTTAGTAGGGGCCGCCACGAAGTTGTCGGCGAATTTTAATTTTAATTTAAATATATATATAATTTAGAAAGTAGTATTTCGATTTTCAAAATAATTTTAAATTTGAAAATTTTAAGATATGAAATCAAACCGATCTCACATCCCAAATAGTTTATATAAACGAGCATCGCATCACAAACCGTGTATCTATCCCGAAGAATAGACACACTGCCTGATGATGGGGCTCGATTAAATAAATTAGAAGATTTGTGACGTCCGTTTGGTCTGCGAACCAATTTTATAAGCCGACAAGTTCCCCTACTTAATATAAATGAATTAAGCAGGGTTTATATTACCTGGGTTCTTAAAGTTCCCTATAAGGGCAAGCCCCTATAGTTAATTAGAACCTAAGTGACTGGAATCACTTAAGAAAACTCTCGATAATAATCGTAGCTTCCGCTCAAGAATTTCAAAGTTTAAGTTTTCAAAGGATCGAATCTCGGAATTTCAATAGTGGAATGGATCAAGTTTGAACATTTTATTTTGGGAATTCAAAGGAAGAAAGGTAGGAGAAATCACGGATTCGATGCGAACTTCGGTAATTTCCCGACTATCCTATTGTTCGTTTCGGATTTAGGAAAGTCCTAATATTTATTTAATGTTTCGATCTTGCCAACTTTAATTAATTAGGACTTATATTTGTATGACACAATCATACAAATAGATTTCTGAAGATATGAGGGTTTATGTCGTATCGTACAACTACCTCGGAAATCCTAAGACCTAAGTTAGGCTTAATTCGCATAACATGATTATGCAAATGCTCGACGAAGAGCCGAGGATTTATGTTGCACTGTGCAAACTACCTCGAAGTCCTATGGCTTGGTTATTTAATTCTATGAATGTTTAGCTCGATGTAGAGTTGTTTCGCCGACGAAGATGGCCGTGCCGCCCACCGTGCTCCAAGCTCCTCGTTGTCGCAGAGGTTTAGTTTTAGAAATCATAAATCGAGAGATGAGAGAAGTGTTTCGTTTAGAGAAAATCTTAAAATCCAGGTGTTTTTTAATATTTTAATTAAACAAATCTTAAAGTTGATTATAACAACACCGGTTAAGATCCCACTGCTCCATCCTTCCGCATCGTTATTTTTATCGGATTCACTTAAATCCGCATGAATTTGCTAAACTCAACCGAACGAGTTCCACACTTTCATTTGCACCGTGGGAAATCCTGCTAAGAACACGTAGGTTACATCATTCGAGGTATTCCCGATCATCCAACAAGACGTTTTAATTTAGTTGTAGTTGTAGTTTTGTTATTTTGTTTGTGATTAAATTTCGAGTCGTTTTATATTTTGAAATGTCGTGGCGGTGAATTTTATCTCGCAATGAATTTTAATTTAGTTTTGGTTTCGGCTTTAGGGCTACCTCTAAAGGTGTGGGTTTTCATGCAACAGCTTGTTTATCATGCAAGAAAAACTAAGTGCGATGCGATTAAATAAATTGCAATAAGGTAAATTACAATAAAATAAAAGCGTACCCTGGAGGGTCTTCCCGTCATCCCAAGCCGCACTTAAAACACAATTAGAATATTTAAGCATTTAAAGCAGATTCCTAGGTAAAGCTAAGGGAAGGGTTATGGTTTTCTACCAAGTTCCTAATCCTATAGCTAGTCATCTCCTACGACGTCTAGTTTCTGTATTTTGGTTCGAGGACGATTTTCTTCATCGAAGAACAATTAAGTTCAATTGTTCTTATAAATATCCTATCATATCGAGGAAGTGCTTAAGACGAGTCTTAAACATCTTTTCAATATTTCTAGGATTATTTTAAGTCCAAGAGAATTTAATTATACAAATGAATTAATCGTCCCGGAGTTCAAGTTTGTTATCTTGCTCGGTGAACTCAGACATTTGAATATCTTAGCGAATGAAGTAAAACTTCACTTAATACTCCATTTAGGAGTTATGACAACAAGAGCTTTCGAGGGCAAATGGATGTTCAAATGATTTATGATTTAACTTAATTTCAATTAATGGGCTTAAGTTCGGAATAGTTGTTCAAGTCGTTTTATTTTTGAATTTCTTTATGTCTCAGGTGATGTTATTTTTAATTCAATTTAACTTTAATTTAATTTAATTTGGTTTAGTTTTAATTTTAATTTAATTTAATTTGATTTTAATTTTAACTTGATTCTATTATTTAATTTAATTTAATTCAATTTAATTTGATATGATTTAATTTAATTTAATTTAATTTGATTTTAATTTAATTTGATTTAATTCAATTTAATTTAATTTAATTTAATTTAATTTAATTTAATTTAATTTAATTTAATTTGATTTAATTTAATATGTTTTAATTTAATTTAATTTAATTTAATTTAATTTAATTTAATTTAATTTAATTTAATTTAATTTGATTTAATTTAATATGTTTTAATTTAATTTAATTTAATTTAATTTAATTTAATTTAATTTAATTTAATTTTAATTTTAATTTAATTTTATTTTTAATTTTAATTTAATATTTTATTTTAAAAGGGTTTGATTTAAATAATTTAACTTTAATTCAATTTAATGATTAAGTCTTTTAGCATTTTAAATCTTAAATTTGAATTATCATTTTAATTAGGAATTAAATATTATTGAGATGATTAATTTAGGGAATCTTAAATTAAAGAACAATCTCTTCCTAATAATATCCCTATTTTAATAATTCCAATTTTATTATTCTTCCAAATTTAATCAATTATTTAATTAAAGTTCATTTCAATTATTTTTAAATTGTTTAATAGGTTTCTACCTTTTAATTATTTAAATTTCAATCATCCAAATCAGATTAAGATCAAATATTTTACTTTTTAATTTTATTAAGCCTAAAGTTTTAATTAGGGGTTAAAATTTTAATTACCATTTTGCCCTTCAAGCTTAATAATTTCATAACTCACTAAATTGAGCTTAAATGAATTTGAAATTTTTATGTGACTTCACTCATATGTCAATAAAGACATTAGAGGAGAAAATGTGATTTTTCCGTATTTAATTTATTTATGTAATTATTTTTGGTGGAAAATAGTGGATTTCCAAGGAAAATTTAATAATATGACCAAGGGAAAGTTTCTGTCCTTAAGAAAATTATGGGACATTCCTAATGACTAGAGGACCACTTGGACCAATTTTGGTGATTTTTTGAATTATATTATTTTTATTATAATTATTTTAAGTTTTGGAGTATTAATTAATTTAAAAAATAAAATAAAAGTTAAAAAATGAATTTTATATTTTTCAAAAATCTCTCTAATATCAAGGAAATCAGAGAATCAATTTTTGTAATTTTCTGATTTTTCTTTGATTTATTGGAATTATTGTAGTGGAAATGCTAGAAAATACATTTTTTTTTATTTTAAAATTACCCTAGGGCTTTAAAATTTAATAACTCATCATAGAGACCTAAGAAAAATATGGGATTTGTTCCTATGTGATTAAAATTCAAAATGTGACATTTTGGTGAATTTTATTATTTTTGTGATTTTTATTATTTTTTAATTATTAAAATATTAAAATAATACAAAAAAATCAACTTTTTTAGAAAATTGAAATTTTAATTTTCTTAAATTCCCCTGATATCATAGAGGCTCCAAAACCA
This sequence comes from Papilionanthe hookeriana x Papilionanthe teres, assembly GCA_022702705.1. Taxonomy (NCBI): domain Eukaryota; kingdom Viridiplantae; phylum Streptophyta; class Magnoliopsida; order Asparagales; family Orchidaceae; genus Papilionanthe; species Papilionanthe hookeriana x Papilionanthe teres. Next base: position 16,982 of record JAKZJZ010001338.1, read on the forward strand.
ATTTGGTGAATTTTTTAAAAGCATTTTGAAAGTTATGAATTTTTAAAGTTTAAATTGGCTAAGTGGCTTAATCAACCCATTTAATAGGGCTAACCAAGTCCAATTGACTTCAAATTTTTATGGTGGGTTCCTCTGATCCTAAAAGTCAGTGGAGAATTGATTTCAAGTCAATTTGATGCATGATTAGCTCTAATTAATTAAGGACCTATTTTGGGTGTTTAAGCCAATTAGGGTTATTCCAAGTGGACTAATTCAAAACCTATTTTTCCTAGGGTCCTCTGGTCATAAGAAACATCACCAAATTTTCCTAGAATTTATTTCACAACATGCTAATTATTAGATTTAAAATACTCAAAACAGTAACATGAATTTGAAAAATCAATAACTTCTCATAGGATGGCTCTCTCGACTTTGGAAAATTCGTGGAATGTTCCCAAATTCGTAGGCTTCAAAAGCCCTATGGTCTCATGCCATGGTGAATTTCCTATATGCATGGAGAATTAAAACAATGCAGTACAGTAAATAAATCATTAAAAATAAAATGCTTGATGAAATTAAATGATTTCTTTTCCACATTATTCTCCTCTGTTCACTGAGCAAGAGGGTATTTTTATTTTATTTTTCTGATTTTTCTACACAAAGTTATGAATTTTCCAAGTTCTGGTATTTAAATAAATAAGAAAAATCCTATTTTTCTACTTAAGTGACGCGGCGCCAGCTCAACCTCGGCAGCTCCGAACGCACACGCGTCGCCTTCTGATTCGACGACGCCATCCGACTCAGCGCCACGCGGCCCGCGGTTCACGTATCATCTCCTCGTCTGACGCCATCTGAGCCGTCCTTCCGCGCTTGTATTAAATGAACGATATCCGTTCATCGTCCCCAAGCCTCCTTGCCCGAGAACCGTCCACACTAAAACCCTAAGAACTCACTCATTTCTCAACGGATTTTCGTGTTCTTATGCTCTATGGATTCGTCTCAAGATACGAATACATCTATACGGTGATCATGCATCGAAATTAAGGCATTTGAAATGAAGAATCTCCGTAGCTTCGGGATGAAGAATTAGCTCATACCTTTGCTCGGAGAAATGTGGCTTCAATCCGAGGGTTGTGTCACCTTCGATCGGATCCCAGCAAGCTCCGCATGAAGTCTCCCGGTCCGGTGAATCGCCTGGTATGATTTCGACCAAGCCCGATCACAAAGCTTCGAGTCCGGAACATGATGGGTGGCCCGGAGAGGGGCTTTGCTGCTGCGACTTCTTCCTCGGTCCGGTGAAGGTGTAGGACCAATCAATTCGAGGATTGATCCACCGTGGAGAAGTGTCCCGGTTTCGGTAGAATTTCGGCCGAGAAATCGGCCTCTGTTGGTGGGGATTGTGGCAAATTGTCACCTGGGATCAACTGCTCTAAGTATGGAGAGTGATCTGGAGCAATTTTGGCAGAGTTTTAGTAAGGTCTGGTTCAGCACTTCTCATGGCCGAGAGGGGGTGGTGTTTAAATAGAGAGGGTGGAGGGCCTCCTGTGGAGAGTTAGGGCTTGGGATCAGCCTGCTCTCGGCAAGAGAAGAACAGCCTACAATGGCCACCTGGGGATGGGGCAACTCAGCGAGTGAGAATTCCAAGCTCTGGGCTCACATGCGAGCTCTCGCCTGGTGGTTTCCGGCGGCCGTGGTGGTTGGTCGGCCGTGGTCAGTCACCCTCAAGGTCAAGGAGGTCGGGCCGGGGCTTAGTGCAATCAATTGGCCATGGACATGTGTAAAGGAGTTGAATTGAAATGGAATGGGGGAAGGCTATTTTGGGTTCAAATGAGTCAACCCACCTTTTGGTTTGGTGCACTCCTTCCATGGCCGATTTGGCCGAGGGAGGATCAGTGAATCAGCTAGAAAAGGGTAGAAAAGTCACCATCCATGAATATTTTGATAAATCATGGATTAAGGTGAAGCATTAAAAGGGTTAAAACCTTTTTAAGGGGGCTTAAAAGAGGCTCCTCCTTTTACCATTAATGGCTTGATCACATGTCAAACCTTCCATGGCTTCATGTGGCTTGTTCATGGATTGTCTTTGGCTTGGGGAAAGCCAAGTCAATTTCATGGAAATGGGTTTAAGAAAAATTTGGTATTTTGATGAGTTTTGAAACTTAGGGATTGATTTAATTGAAAATTAGGTGTAGAGCAATTGTCATATGGGTTTTGGATTGATTTTGGCCCTTTGGATTTTGGTGGAGATGGGCTTTAGGAAGGTTTCATGTAAGTGGGCTTTTAAGTTTCAAAATGGGCTTTTGGGTGGAGATTTTTGCAAAGGGCCATGCCAAATAAATGTTGGGTTTGATTTAAGAGTGTATCATGAGTGATTTAAAGCAAATTTGGGGTGGTTTGGGTTTGAATCGGGTTGGATTTGGGTTTCTTCGGTAAAGGGGCTAAGGTGGGTCAAAATGGGCTACCATGAGCTAAGGTTGGGCTAAAGTTGAAATTGATGTAAAATTAATGTTGAAAATGGCTTATGGGGCTGTTTTAAAGAGTTTTCAACTTTGATTGGGTCTCGATTTTGGGGTCTGGGCTTATTTGGGCTAGGTTTGGTGTAGGCCCATTTAAGGGACTTTGGATTCGAGTTGAATTCGAGTGAGGTTTGAGTCCAAATCTTGGGCAAATTATGTTAGTGTTTTGTTTGTGAGGATGTTAGGGAAGGTTTAGAAAAGGTTCTGGGGTCAATTGGAGTCGAATCGATTTGGTTTCGGCTAAGTTCGGGTCATGGGTCCAAATCGGGCTTTAAGGCCAAAAGTGAAATTGGATTCAAATGTCAATCAAATTGGGCTTAGATTTGGTCTAGATTGGTGTCGGGATGTCGAATTGAAGTTTATAATTGAATCGGACCAGAATTTGGGTCAATCGGGTAGGTTTGGTTCGACATCGGGTTCACTTAGGGTTAAAAATGGGTCAAATCGGGGATTTTGATAAAAGTGGGGTAAATTGACAAAATTGGCCCATGGTGTACTTGAACAAAATGAAATTGGAATTATTTGGGATTTTCTGGAATTTTCTGGGAATTTTCTGAATTTTTGGGTTTTTTTGGCTAAGAGGGGTATTTTGGGTATTTGGAGGGTATTGGGAGGTATTTTTGGAATTTTTGGTATTTTTGGGTATGGATGATCATTTTGAGTAATGTGGGAATGTTTGGGATTGATTTTGAGGAATTTTGGGTAATTTAGTGATTTTGCAAATTTTGAGTGGTTTCGAGTGGTTTTGGTAGGCTAAGCTGTGTAGGGTCCCGGGGTCAAAAATTGAAAATTTGCAAAATTGAAGATTAGGTGAATGTAAGTGGAATGAAATCATTTTGGTTGAGCCATGAAGCCATATCAAGCCCACATGAGCCATGAAGGACTCATTCGAGGCATCCACTACGTTGTTCCTAACCCTCTCACCAAGGGCTTAAGGGTTAAGGACCATCCATGTGAATCACCTTTATGAGTCAGGAGATCAAGTTGGGTATGGGTGTGGTTTTAGGAGGTGTGTGAAAGTGTAGTGTATAAATGTAGTGTATGTGTAAGCCAGCCCTCCTGCACTGCACCACCTGCAGGGCCCTAAGCCCAAAGAGTCCTATGAGAACTCATCCTTTAAACTTCCACATTCGATTTCAACCCTCTAGGTGATTAGGGGTCTACAATCAAGTTTGTGGAGTTTGCAGGAGTTAAGAAGTGGTTTGAATTTCTAAGTGGTGGGTCCCAATTCTAGTCCTCTAAGATTAGTCAAAGGAAAAGCCTAAGGCTAGATCCTAAGTACTAAAGAGAAGAAGAGGAGACCTCATCAAAAATGAGGTCAACAGGTTCAAGTTAGGTTGGACTCAAGTTAGATTAGGTTTAGGTTAGGTTCAATGTGGGTTGAACCTAAGGTTTAGGTTAACTTGGGTTCAAGTTAGCGTACCTGCTAGTTAGAACTGTAGCCAGTTCTAATGTGGTCGAACCTATGGTTTAGGTTAACTCGGGGTCTGGTTAGGTCGACTCTGTTAGGTTAGGTTTAGAGTTAGTTCAATGTGGTCGAACCTAAGGTTTAGGTTAACTCGGGTTCTAGCTAGGTCGACTGCCAGTTAGTGTTAGTAGTTAGTGTTAGTTAGCGTTCAATGTGGTCGAACTCAGTAGTTTAGGTTAACTCGGGTTCAAGCTAGTCGACTCAAGCTGGTTAGGCTTGTAGTTAGGTTCAATGTGGTCGAACCTAAGGTTTAGGTTAACTCGGTTCAAGCTAGGTCTGACCTGCTGACTAGTTTGTGTTAGGTTCAATGCGGCCGAACCTAAGGTTTGCAGTTAACTCGGGTTCTAGTTAGGTCGACTCAAGTTAGAGTTAGGTTGTAGTTAGGTTCAATGTGGGCCGAACGTAAGGTTTGTGTTAACTCGGGTTCATGCTAGGTCGATCTGCCAGTTAGGTTTGTGCTAGGTTCACGTGGGTCGAACCTAAGGTTTGTGTTAACCTCGTGTCTGGCTAGTCGACTTGCCAGTTAGGCTGTGTTAGTAGTTCAATGTGGGTCGAACTCTGGTTGTTTAGGTTAACTCGGGTCCTGCCAGCGTCGAACTCAAGCTATGTTAGGCTTTAGTTAGGTTCAATGTGGTCGAACCTAAGGTCTAGTTAACTCGGGCCTCAGCTAGGTCGACTTGCCAGTTAAGAAGCCAGTTAGGTTCAATGTGGTCGAACTTAAGGTTTAGGTTAACTCGTCTAAGCTAGGTCGACTCAAGTTATATTAGGTTTAGAGTTAGGTTCAATGTGGCCGAACCTAAGGTTTAGGTTAACTCGAGTCTAATATGGGCTAGACTTAAGTTCTGCATGACTTAAGTCCGATGTAGAGTTAGCCTTAGGTTAGGTTTGTGTTTAATTTAGTGTTCAAGCAGGTATCGAATTTAAGCTCGACTTAGATCTAACTAAGTTTGTCTTCGACATAAGTCTAAATGGAGTTAGATTTAAGTCGTTCGATTTTTGTTAAACCTCGGTTAATTAAGGCTTAATGGTCTTATTATGTCTAAGGTTTGTAATTCTAATTAGATTTGACATTTAGTTAAGCCTTAGTTGAGCTATAGGTTTAATGGTTTAATTAGATCTAATTGTTAGATCTAATTAAGGTTTAGGCTCGATTAAACCTTAGTTAGCTTTATGGTTTAGCTGGTTTAATTGAGTCTAAGTGGTTAGATCTAATTAGTAGTTTGAGTTAGATTAAACCTTAGTTAGCTTAAGGTCTAATGGTTTAATTAGCCCAAGCGGTTGAGATCTAATTAGGGTTTAAGTTGCGATTAAACCTTAGTTAGTTAAGGTCTAATGGTTTAATTAGGTCTAAGTGGTTAGATCTAATTGTGGTTTAGCTCGATTAAACCTTAGCTAGCTTAAGGTCTAATTTGCTTAATTCAGTCTAAGGGTTAGACTCAATTAGTAGTTTATGTATGATTAAACCTTAGTTAGTTAAGGCTTAATTGCTTAATTAGTGTCTAATGGCTTTGCACTCTAATTGTGGTTTAGTTTTATTAAACCTTAGTTAGCTTAAGGTTTAATTGGTTTAGTTAGTCTACTGTCGTACCTAATCAGTGGTTTGTGCTCGATTAAACCTTGGCTAGCTTAAGGTCTAATTCGGTTTAATTATGTCTAATGGTTTAGACCTAATTGTGGTTTAGTGTTTTATTAAACCTTAGCTAGTTTAAGGTTTAATGATTTAATTAGTCTATGGTTGTGACCCAATTAGTGGTTTAGGCTCGATTAAACCTTAGCTAGCTTAAGGTCTAATTGGTTAATTAGTCTGAGGTTGTACCTAATTGTGGTTTATGTATGATTAAACTCTTAGTTGGGCTAAGGTTTAATTTTAATTCAGTTCAATGGCTTAGTACCCAATTAGTGGTTTAGGTTTTATTAAACCTTAGCTAGTTAAGGTTTAATGGTTTAATTCAGCTCCAAGTGGTTGCATCTAATTAGTGGTTTAAGCTCGATTAAACCTTAGTTAGTTAAGGCTTAACTGGTCTAATTAGCCTAAGCGGTTAGTACCTAATTAGTATTTGTGTCTGATTAAACCATGTTGGGCTAAGGCTTAATGGTTTAATTCAGTCCAAGGTTAGCGTACCCACTGTGGTTTAGCTCGATTAAACTCAGTTAGTTAAGGTCTAATGGTTTAATTAGTTCATGGCTGGACCTAATTAGTGGTTTATGTATGATTAAACCTTAGTTAGCTTAAGGTCTAATGGTTTAATTCAGTGTCTAGTGGTTGCACTCAACTGTGGCTCGAGCTCGATTAAACCTCAGTTAGCTTAAGGCTTAATCGTTTAATTGAGTCTAAGGGTTGTACCTAATCGTGGTCTCGAGCTCGATTAAACCTAGTTGGGCTAAGGCTTATGATTTAACTAGTTCAAGGGCTAGCACCTAACTGTGGCTCGAGCTCGATTAAACCTTAGCTAGCTTAAGGCTTAATGATTTAATCAGTCCAAGGTTGTACCTCACTAGTGGTTCGGGTTTTATTAAACCTTAGTTGGGCTAAGGTCTAATGGTTTAATTAGGTCTAAGGGTTAAACTCTAATTAGTGGTTTAAGCTCGATTAAACCTTAGTTAGTTAAGGTCTAACTGGCTTAATTGAGTCTAAGCGGTTAAACCTAATTAGTGGCTTAGTGCTCGATTAAACCTTATGTTTAAGGAGGTTAATTGGCTTAGTATGTCTTTAAACCTAATTGTATAAGTTTAATTGGATTAATTAAGTTTAATATGTCTTTAAACCTAATTAAAGTGGTGTTTAGTTTTGTGTTAATTAAGTTTAATATGTCCTTAAACTTAATTAAAAAGAGTTTAATTTTTATTAAACCTAATTTAGTAAGGTTTAATGGGTTAATTAAGTTTAAGTGTGTCTTTAAACTTAATTAAAAGAGTTTCGATTTTTATTAAACCTAATTTAGTGTAAGGTTTAATTGGTTAATTAAGTTTATTATGTCATTAAACTTAATTAAAGAAGTTTAATTTTTTATTAAACCTAATTTAGGTAAGGTTTAATTGATTTAAATGTCATTTTAAGCCTTAATCGAATCTAATCTTGTCATTTTAGACTCAAGTGAGGTTTATTATTAGCCTATCATATGCTAGTAACCATTTTCAAACTTAAATTGTCGATGAAAATAGTTCAATTTTACAAAGGGTCATTTTAGGATCAAAATTATTTAATTAATAAATGATTTTAACCCTAAATTTCCAAATGTCATTCAAGATCGTTTCTATGACTTAGAAATATTTTTCCTAGTGGTCATTGTCCATTGCCCTATCATTCCTAGCCATTTGTATTTTTATTTTCTTAATTTTCAAATTTTTATAATTATTATTCGAAATAATTACAAAGAAACTTGAAAATTCAAGAAAAGTATCCTGTGCATGTTTTCTCGTCCTTAAAAAAATTATGGAAGGTCCCTAAGAACATAAAGATAAATGCCTCAAAGTTTCATAATTTTTTATTTGTAAATAATTTTTAATAATTAAAATACTCCAGAGAGTATTTAATTAATTAAAAATTAAATACTAAAAATAAAATTATGATTTTGGTCTCATAATTTTCTCCTCTTCAAGAGCTTTCCAGAGGTATTTTTATTTTATTTTTATGACCTCTGGTTAGAAAGATATGAATTTTTGAAGTTTGAAGGGTTAAAATGGATTTTTTTTTTTTAATATCACGCCGCCAAAACTTCCCGCCGTCGACGCGTGTCCTCGGACGCGTCGAACGGGCGGGAAGATCCCGTGCAACGGGTCGGACAGCGGACACCGTCCGCGCGGATCAGCGCCGTCCATCCCAAAGGCGCGGATCTGGATCGTCGACGAAAATCTCGGGTTTAATTCCGAAAATTCCGAAACCCTTAAACTTCAAATGTTAATATCTCACTCATTTCTCGACGTAATTGAGTGATTTTTTTTAAAATGCTCATCCGGATGAGAGGTATCTATCCATACGGTGATGATACACTTTCGAGCTAGCTGTAGCACATGATTTATCAAAAACATGATTTATTTTGCAAAGATAAATTCCATACCTCGCCACAAGCAAATCAAGCTAGATCGTACTTTATGGTTGCCTTCTAGGACCCCAATGGAAGATAGTTGCTGCAAGCAATTTGTTCCGTAGTCAAGCTTTGGGAGGAATTTGAAAGAAATGCCTAATTTGGTCATGTTTGAAAATTGATCAAATCGGCTCAAATGGGCCGAAACTAAGGCTCGGAATTAATCCTAAAAGATTGATGGAGCTCTTAGGAAGAAGTTTTGTGTCGGGAGCAAGAGGGTTTGAGCAGCCTATGGACCTCCCTAAATATTTTTCTCCTCTTTGCTAGTTTCGGCCATGGGGTCCTTTTATAGCAAGGGGATGGTGTCGGCTTGGCTTAGGCTGTTCTGGAGGATTACTTACCTCCTCTATTAGCCGATCGGGTGATCAATTGGCTCGGAGATAGGCTCGGATGCTTCTCCCTAAGTTTGTCATGATGAATTTCATCTCTTTGTCTCTCGTCCATCGTCATTGTGGGAGGTTACTCGTGAGTCGTTGTTTCACTTGCTAATGAGCTTACACCTACTTCTTAGGCTTGGCAAATGGTGACACATATGCCTAGCCTTCATCATTACCATTAACCATGGTAAGGGAGGGGTTTCATGTGTAGTTTTCCTCCCATCGGCGGCTTCGGGAGGTGGAGAAAATGGCCTTGTGTTGGCCGGCCACTTCATGGAGAGAATGTGTTTAGAGTGAAGGAGGTGGTGACACCTCATCCCATGCATAACCATGGATGTTAAGCCATGGGTAATGTGCCTTAAGATGGGCTTAATTAAGTGTTAAATAAGCCTTTAAGATGGTTTAGCCCAATTAAATATGAAGAGGCTAAAGATGATTTCATTTCTTCTTTAATTCCCATTTTAATTAATTATTTTATTAACTAAAATTGGTGGAAATTATTTTATTAATCAATTTATTAATCGAAAATATTTTCAAATTAATTAATCGATTATTTTTGTCATTTTTGTTATTTTATGATTTTAATTTTCATTTTAATTATGTCATTTAATTAAAATTTTGAAAAATAAATCATTAATCATTTTAATTAATCAAAATAATTTTGAAATTAATTATTTGATTAATTTTGTTGTTTTATGTCATTTTATGATTTTAATTTAATTTTCATTTTAATTAATTATGTCATTTAATTAAAATTTTGAAAATTAAATCATTAATCATTTTAATTAATCAAAATAATTTTCAAATTAATTATTTGATTAATTTTGTCATTTTTATGTCATTTTTATCTATTTTAATCAAAAATAGATAAGTGTTGACTAATTTCGACTTGGTTGACCTAAGTTACCTAAATTGGTCAAATTGATTTTAAGATGTCCAATGTCTCGTGATTTTGTCATCGTGGTGTTTTAAATGTGTTATGGGTGAAAATGTCGATTTATGGGTCAACAGATCGGTCATTAGGTCCGGTCTCGACTCAATTCGACTAAAGTTGTCTTTTGAGTCAAAAGGGCGCCTATGGGGTCAATAGTGGTAGTCATTAGGTCTCGGTTCGAACATTTTAACCAAAGCCGACTTTTTAGGTCATAGGGCGACCTATGGGGTCAATGTAGCAGGTCATTAGGTCCTGGTTCGACCAATTCGACCAAAATCGACTTTTGTGTCATACGGTCGACCTATGGGGTCAACAATGTAGTCATTAGTGTCTCGGTTTGACTAATTCGACCAAAGTTGACTTTTAGGTCATAGGGTCGACTTATGGGGTCAACAGTTAGGTCATTAGGTCCGGCTCTGACCCGCCTTGACCAAAGTCGACTTTTTAGGTCATGTGGTCGGACCTACGGAGTCAACAAGGCAGTCACTGTGTCCGTTCGACCCGCCTGACCAAAGTCGACTTTTTAGGTCATGTGGCCGACCTATGGGTTAACAGGTCGGTCATTAGGTCCGGTTTGACCATTTTGACCAAAGTTGACTTTTTAGGTCATAAGGTGACCTATGAGGTCAAAAGTGTAGTCATTAGTCCGGTTCGACTAATTCGACCAAAGCCGACTTTAGGTCATAGTGGCCGACCTATGGGGTCAACAGTGGCAGTCACTAGGTCCGGTTTGGACCAGCCTTGACCAAAGTTGACTTTTTAGGTCATAGTGGTCGACCTATGGGGTCAACAGCAGGTAGGTCATTAGGTCCGGTTTGACTCGGCTCGACTCAAAGTCGACTTTTAGGTCAAAAGGGCGACCTATGGGTCAACAGGCAGGTCATTAGGCATGGTTCGACCCGCCGACCAAAGTTGACTTTTTAGGTCAAAAGGTATTGACCCATTGTAAAATGAGGTCAACAAACGCTTCGGTCAACGCCAATACGCGCGGTGTGCTTGGTTAGCACACCACACCTATTGGGGGTCCATTTGTTGACCTCATTTTTGATGAGGTCTTCTCTTCTTTTTTTAGTACTTTCAGATCTAGCCTTCAGCTTTTCCTTCGACTATCCTAGAGGATTAGAATTGGGACCCACCACTTCAAAATTCAAACCACTTCTTAACTCCCCGCAAACTCCACAAACTCGATCAGTAGACCCCTAATCACCTGCGAGGGTCGAAATCAAATGTGGAAGTTTAAAGAATGAGTTCCTATAGGACTCTTCGGCCTTAGGACCGCCCTGGGTGGCCCGGTCCGGTGAGGGCCGACTTACACACACACTACACTTATACACTACACTTTCACACACCTCCTAAAACCACACCCATACCCAACTCGACCTCCCCGACCCATGAAGGTGATTCACATGGATGGTCCTTAACCCCTAAGCCCTCGCCAAGAGGTTGGGAACAACATAAGTGAATGCCTCAAGTGAGTCCCTTCATGGCTCATGTGGCTTGATATGGCTTCATGGCTCAACCAAAATGATTTCATTCCACTTACATTCACCCAATCTTCAATTTTCCAAATTTTCAATTTTCGACCCCCGGACCCCGTACCCGCCAAATTCTACCCAAAACCCTTGAAATTACCCAAATTTTTCAAAATTCTCCAAAATCACCCAAATTCCTCAAAATCAATCTCAAACATTCTCCCACCACTCAAATTGACCATTTTTACCCAAAATATCCAAAATTCCAAAAATACCCCCAATACACTCTAAATTACCAAAATGCCCCTCTTGACCCAAAAATTCAAAAATTCAGAAAATTCCCGTAAAATTCCAAAAAATTCCAAATATTCCTAATTTCATTTTGTTCAACTACACCATGGGCCAATTTTGTCAATTTACCCCACTTTTGTGAAAATCCCCAATTTGACCCATTTTAACCCAAAGTGAACCCAATGTCAAACCAAACCTACCCAATTGACCCAAATTCTGGTCCAATTCAATTCTAAACTTCAATTCAACATCCCCAACACCAATCTAGACCAAATACAAGCCCAATTTGATTGGCATTTGAATCCAATTTCACTTTTGACCTTAAAGCCCAATTTGGACCCATGACCCAAACTTAGCCCAAACCAAACCAATTCAACTCCAATTGACCCCAAACCTTTTCTAAACCTTCCCTAACATCCCCACAAATAAAACACTAACGTAATTTTCCCAAAATTTGGACCCAAACCCCACTCAAATTCAACCCAAAACCAAAAAGCCCAATTTTGACCTAAACCCAAACTTAACCCAAATAGACCCAAACCCCAAAATCCAACCCCAACAAAAGTTGAAACCTCTTTGAAATACTCCCATAAACATTTCACAACATTAATTTTACATCAATTTCAACCCTAGCCCAACATTGGCCCAAATTAGCCCAATTTGACCTACATTGGCCCTTTACTAAAGAAGCCCAAATCCAACCCAATTGAAACC
>JAKZJZ010001339.1:0-28812 GCA_022702705.1 Papilionanthe hookeriana x Papilionanthe teres
AAAAACTCTCTCGTCTCTCCCTATCGCATAATTTCTACCTTTATTTCAAATTCTCTCTCCTTCTTACTCCCTCCCTCATTCTATTTCCCTCCCATAATTCCTCACACACTCTCTTTCCCTCTCTTTCCCTCTTTCTTTTTCTCTCTTTTGCTTTATCTCTCTCACTTTTTCTTCTCTCTTTCTTTCTTTTTTACACTTTATCTCTCTTACTCACTTTTCTCTATCTCACTGCCCTTCTCGATCACTCTCTTGCTTTCGCTCTTAGTATCTCTCTTGCACTCCCTTTCATTCTCATTTTTACTCTCTTCCTCTCCATCTCCATCTCTCCATCTCTCTTTAATTTTCTCTCTCACTTATCTACTCTCCCTTCTCTCCTGCTCTTAGCTTATATCTCTTATTTTGTTCTCATTATCTAGTTCGTCTTACCCTCTCTCTCTCTCCCTATCACTATCAAATTCTCTCTTTTACCCTTTTAACTCTCTCTCACTCTAACCTTTTCTCTGTATCTCTCACTTACACACACGCACACTCTATCTTACTCTTAGTTGTCTCTTATTCACTCTCTCAGCCTCTCTCTCTCTCTCACCCTCTTAGTCATACTCTCTCCTTCCTCTCTTTCCCACCGTCCCTTTTAGTATCTCACTCACTCCCACAGTACCTTCCCTTCCTCTCTCTCTCTCTCTCTCTCTCTCCGGCTCCTTACTTCCCTATTCTATCTCCTACTTTTTCACTTCATCTCTTTTCTTGCCTCCTTTCCTCCCTCTGCTCTCTCTATCCTCTTTCTCCCTCTATTTTTTCCCTTTTTTCTTTCTCTTCCCCTCTTTTGCTCCCACCCACTCTCTCACCTTCTCTTGCTTTCTCAACTCTCTCCCCCCTCCCCCGCTCCCTCTATCTTAATCTCTACACATCTCTCTATCAGTCACTCTACCTTCCTATCTCTCTCTCATTCTCTTTAACACTTTATTGCACTTTTCTTGCCTCTCCCTCCCACTCTCCCTCCCTCTCTCTCTTGCTCTCTCTCTTTCTCTCTCTCTCTCTCTTTATATCTCTCTTACTTTTACTCTCTACCTCCATTACTCTCTCTACCTCTCTCTCACTCTCTATCTCCCTCTCTCTCCCCCTTTCTCTCTAACACTCTATCTCTCCACCTCCCTTTATCTAACACCATCGCAACCTCCCACTCTTTCCCTTCCTCCCACTCTCGCACTCTGTCTTCCCTCACTCTCTCTCTTTTTCTCTCCTTCTATCTCACTGTCGCACTTCTCTCTGGCTTGCTCTCACTCTTTCGGTTGTTCTTCATCCTCCTCTCTCTATTTCTCTATCATACTCTCTATCATCATTCTCCTATCTTATCTCTCTCTCACTCCCTCAACCACTATCTACCTCCTTTTACTCTTTCTCTCACCCTTTATCTACATATCTTTATCTCTCTCTCATACTTTCTACCCTCCCTCTCTACATAACTGCCCTCTCTCTCGCACTTTCTACCCTCTCTCAGTCTCTCTTCACCCTTGTGCTTCTCACTACATCTCACTTGCCTAACTCCCTCACGCTTTCCTTTTTCTATTTTTTTCTCTCGCACCCTCTCCAACCCTCCCTTTCTTTCTTGCTCACACATATCTTTATCTCTCATACTATATTTTTTACCTCCCTCCCCCTCCCTCCCCTCCCTCCCTCCCTCTCCCTCCCTCCCTCACTCCCTCCTTCTCTTTTCTTTACCCCTCCCTGTTTGCATTCTCTATTTCTCCATTTTTGTATCCCTTTTCCTCTCTTGATCTATGTTTCACTCTCCTTTTCTCTCTATCCCTCCCACTCAAATGCTCACTCTTCTCTCTTTCTCTCTCCCTTTCTCTAGCCTCCCTCCCTCCCAATATCTCTCACTCTCACTCCTACCTTCCCTCTCTCTTTATCTCTCACACTCGCTTTCTTGCTCTTTCTTTCCCATCCCTACTTCACTACCTCTATCTCTCTTTCTCTCTATCATTTCCCTCCATCGCTCCCTTTCTCGTCTCTCTTTGTCTCTCTCCCCCTTCTTCTCTCCCTCTCTTACTCTCTTACTCACTGTTTCTCCTTCACCCACTCTCGCTTTCTCTTCTTTGACTCTCTCTTTCTTCTCTCTACACTCATGCTCTCTCTTAATCTCCCCACCAATCTTTATCTCTTACTCTCTTCTTTCGCTCTTTCATCACTCTATTTCTCACTCTCTCTCACTCTCGCATTCTCTCTATTTGTTTATTTTTCTCTTCTCACTGTGTCCCTCCATCTTTCCTCTCTTTCTCCATCTCTCTACACATCTTCTTACTCCCTCTCTCTTACTATTTCTCTCTCCCTCCCTTCTTCTCTCTCTGTCCCTCTCCCAATCTTCATCTCCCTTCCTCCCTCTCCCTCCCTCTCTCTTGGCCCATCTCCCCCTCATCCCTCCCTCTTTCTCCAACTGTCACTTGCCTCTCTCACTCCCATCTCTCTTTTTCTCTTTCTCCCTTACTCTGTCTCTCTTCTCTCTCTTGCTCTCTCTCACACTCTCCCCTGTAATTTATCTCATCCTCTCTCTTTCCTGATCTCTCTATCAAACTCTCTATCCTCTTAGAAATGTCTACCTCTCTCTATATCTCTTTCTCCCTCTCTCATACTCTCACACCTCACTCCACGCCCTTAGCTTTTTTCTTTCTCATTCCATCTCTTCCCTCCCTCTCTATATATATTTCTATCTCCCTCTCTCCATCTCTCTCAATCTCACCTTCTCCCCGTATCTCTCTTTATCTCTCTCTTGCTCTCTCACACTTCCTCTTACTCTCACTTTTCTCTCACACCTCCCACCCTCCATCTCTTTCTTGCTCTCATGCACTCTGTCACTATCCCTCATGCTCTCTTTTTTTCATTCCCTTCGTCCCTCCCTCTATTTTGTCTCTCTCCCTCTTTTGACTTCTATCTCTCTCTTTCTTTATCTCCCTTCCTCTCTTGCTCTATATTTCACTTCATTTTCTCTTTATCTCTCACACACGACATGACTTTATGTTATATCACTCCCTCTCTCCCACTTCCTTTCACTCTCTTTTCGCATGCTCTCTCTTCACATGTTTTTTTTCATATGCACTATGATCTCTCTCTCTTGCACCTCTTGCTCTTCCTTCTCTTTCTCATCTCTTCTTCGTTAACTCCTTCATCACTCTATCATTTCTTCTTTTAGTTTCTCTATCTCTTCCTTCCATTCTCTCATGTCCTCCATCTCTCTCTCCCCACTCTCTTACCACTTCTTTCTTTATTTCTCTTCTCTATTTGCTCTCCTTTATGCCTCCTCTCCCCCTCTCTCCTCCTCTCCCTTTACGCACTCTGACACTCTCCCATACTATCTCCTCTTTATGTCGCACTCTCTATCCCTCCCTATATTTCTCTCTCTCTCTTCTCTAGTTATTTCTCTCCCTCTTTCTCACTTTCTCTCTCTCACTCCCTCTTCTCTCTTGCTCTCTTTCCTCCTTATCATTTTATGTTCTCAATCTCTCAAAGTAACTATTTCAATCTCTCTAACACAATTCGTATCTCTATCTCCATTTCTCCCTCCCTCCATCCCTCCTTTTCTCCCCAATCCGTAACAGACTATCTATACCTCTCTCACTTTCTCACTATATCGTTCCCTCCTTCCTTTTATCCCTCTTTCTTTTTAGCTATATTCATCTTCTCTCTCTGTCTCTCTCCTTCTATTTCTCTCCCTTCCTCTCTTGCTCTCTCACTCACTCTCCCTCCTTCTCTCTCTCTCACTCTCTCTCCTCTCTCTACTTTCATGCTCCCTCTCCGAATATCCTCACCCTCTATCTTCCACTCTCTCTTCTCTTGCTCTTTCATTTCTCTCATTTTCTCTCTCTTTCACTCTCACATTTTTCCTAGTGCTTTATTTTGCTATTCACCCTCTCCCTTCCCTCTCTCTTTCCTCTCTTTTTTTCTCTCTCTACATCTTTCTTGCTCTCTTTCTCTCTTATTATTACTCCCTCCCTCCTTTGCTCTCTCTATAACTCTCGATCTCTATCTGCCTCCCTCTCTCCTCCAGTCTCTCCCTCCCTACTCTCTCTCTTCCTTTCCTTCCTCTCTCCATCTCTCATGCTCCTCTCTCGCTCTCATCTCTCTCTTCTTTGCTCTTCCCTTCTTTCTCTTTCTCTCTCTCACTCTCTCCCTCTTTGTCTTTAATACTTCTCTCTCTCCCTTTCTCTCATACACTCTAACATCTCTATCTTTATCTCTTTATCTCAATCTCTCTCCCTCTTGCTACACTTATCTATTCTTTTTCTATCTCTCTTCCTCTCTTACTCTATGTTTTGCTCTACTTATCTCTCCATCTCTCCCGATCAAAAGCTCTCTCTTTTATCACTCCCCTTCTTGGTCCCACACTTCCTTTCGCTCTCTCTGATCTCTCTATCTTGCATCCCTTGCTCTCTCTTATCTCTTTCTTATCTCTTACTTCTCTCACTCCCTCTCTTCTCTTACTCCCATGTCACTGTCATTTTTTCTTTATCTTCATCCATCTCTCCCTTCCTTCCTCCCTCAGGGCCTCTCTCTCCCTCCATCCTTCACTCTCTTCCCTCTCTTTCTCCTTATCTCACTTTCTCTTCTTTTTCTCTCTCTCCCCATCTCTCCTCTCTCACTGCCTCCCTCCCTCTCAAACTTCTCACTCCTTTTGCCATGTCTATCCTTCCCTCTCTCACGCTCTCTCCCTCTTCTCTCTTACATTCTCTCTTAGCATCACTTATCTTTCTCTCTCTTCTATTTGTCAACGCTCACTCTTCCACCCTCTTTTCTATCTTTCTCTCTTTATTATAATGCTCCCTCTTTCCATCTCTCTTCTCTCTCCATCTCTTTCTCTGACTCTCTCTTCGGTTTCTCACTTCCCCCTCTTCTTCTATCTTATATATCTCTCTTTATCTATCTTCATATTACTCTCTCTTACACTATCCCTAGTTCTATCTCCATTTCTCTCTCCCTCTATTTCCCTCTCTTTCCCTCTTTCTCTCTTTCTTCCTCAATCTCATACACACTCTCTCTTCCTTTCTCTCTCACTTTCTCTCTATCTCTCTCGCTTGCCCTATCTCTCTGATTTTCTCTTCTCTCTCAATTTATCTCTCTCTCCATAACTCTCTCTTCCATCTCTTAAGCTCTACATAGCTTTCTATTTTTCTCCATCTCTCACTCGCTCTTTCCACTACTATAGCATCCTCTCTCCCTCTCTCTCCATCTTTATCTTTTTATGATTTTCTCCCCCTCTCTCTTCCTCTCTATATCACTCACTCTCCATCTTTTATTATTTATTATCTTCTCTCACTCTCTCTTATTAAACTTACTTTTTATTATCTCACTTCCCATCTCTCTACTCTTCTCCCTCGTTCCCTCTCTTTTATCCTTTGAATTTGATTCTCTCTATCTCTCTTTTAATATTTGTCTCTCTCACTGTTCTTTCTATCTTCGTCTTAATCTCTCTCACTGTTCTTTCTACATCTCTATCTATCTTTGTCTTCTCTTCATCTCTATTTGTCTCACTTTCTTTATTATCTTAGCTTCACTTAAGGTTCTCTCTCACACACTCTTTTGCTTGCGCCCTTTATCTATATCTCTCAACCCTCTCCCACTTATCTCACCCCTCATTTGCTCTCTAACTCTCTCTTTCTTTTTATATCTCCCTCTTGCACTCTCTTCTCTTTCTTGCACTTCTTTCTCACTCTCTACCTCTTTCTCTCCATGTCTAATGGAGAGAGAGGGGAGAAAGTAAGAGAGTGATAGATATAAAGAGGGAGAGACAATAAAAAATAGGAAAAGTGGGAGAGAAAAAGAGGGAGAGAGCCATAAAGATAGAAAAAGAGGGAGAAAAAGAGAAACATGGCGATAAATAGTGAGAGAGGGTGAGGGCAAGAGAGAGGATGAGTTATAATGAGAGTGAGATAGAGGTAAGAGTGTGGGTGCAAGTTAAAGAAGAAAAAGAGTGTGAGAGAGAGTGGAAGAGTTAGGAAAGGGAGAGAGATAATGTTTGAGAGAGAAAGATAATGTGATAAAAGGAGGGAAATAGAGATGAGAGCGGGAGAGTTATCATAATGAGAGATGAGTCGGAGGGTGTTGATGATTGAGGCAAAGAGAGTGTGTAAAAGAGGGAGAGAGAGGGAGAAAGGGTGAGAGTTATAAGGCAAAAGGGAGAGAGTGAGAGAGAGAGAGGGAGAAAGAGTGAGAGAGAGAGAGAGATAAAAGTGATGGAGAGAAAACGTAAGTGAGGAAGAGATAAGAGCAAGAGAGATAAGGGAGCGAGAGAAGGGAGGTGAGAGATAGAGTTTAAAGAAGACATAGAATGATAGAGAGATAATAAGAGAGAAGACGAAATGGAAACTGAGAGAAGAGGTGAGATAAGAGAGAGCAAATAAAGAATAAGAGAGAGAGAGTGAGTGATAAAAGATTAAAGAGCTTGAAAGAGAGAAGATGTAAAGTATGAGAGATAATAAGCGTGAGAAGGGTAGAGAGAAAGAATGAGAGAGTAAGAGGAGATTAAAGGAGAATTACAAGGGATAAATAGAGAAGTAAAAGAGAGAGACTGAGATGGAAAGATAAATAGAGAAGAGAGAGAAGAGAGTTAGATTGAGAGAGAAAGAGAGAGCTATATCTCTCTCTCCTGTTCCTCTTTCTCCCTCTGTCTCTTCCTCTCTTTTTTCACACACTCTCTTGTTCATTATCCCTCTCGCTTATACTCTCTTTCTTGCTCTATCCCCACTCTTTTCTTGCACTCTCTATAAATCTATCTTTATCTCTTTCTCCCATTTTCTCTCTATCTTTTCCTATTTCTTCCTTTCTCTCCTTTTCTCTTTATTTATCTTTATCTACCACTCTATCAGTCTCTCTATCTTTCTCTCTCCTCCCTTTTTCTCTCCCTTACTCGTCTCTCCCTCTCTTATTATACCTCCCTTCTATAAGTCTCTATTTCTCCTTATCTCTCTTATTTTATCTCTATCACTCTCTCTACCCACCTCTCCCTCTAGCTCTCTCTTAGTCTACCCTCCCACTCCCTCTATCTCTCTCCCCTTCTCTCTTTCTCCATCTTATGATCTCTCACCCTGTAACTTTATTACTCCCTCTCTCTCTCTTAGCCTATCTCGCTAACAATTACTTCACTCTCTCATCTCTCTCTTCTTTCCCTTTCTCACACTCTTGCTTGTTGCCTCTCTCTCTCTCTCTCTCTTTTCTATACCTTTGTTACTTTTTTAGCTTTCCCCAGCTCTCTCCCTCTCTCCTTTTAGCTGTTTCTCCCCTGTTTCTCACATTAGCTCTCCCCTCAACCTCTCTCTCTCTCTCTCTCTCTCTCTCTCTCGCTTCCTTGTTATCTCCCTCCCACTCTATTATCATCTCTATCTCACTTTCTTACAATTTCTCCCTCAATTCCATCCTAACATCTCTCACTCTTTGTTTTTTTACTCACACTCTACATGTCCCTTTCTTTCTCTCTCACTCTCTTTCCATTCCCTCTCCTTATCACTCTTTAACACTTTCTCTCTCTCTCTCTCTCTCACTTGTTGTCTCCCTCTCTCAATCCCCTCCTCTTTTCTTTACTCTCTACCCTCTCTCTCTCTCACTTTTTATCTCTTTCTCACTATCAACCTTTCTCCTACTCTCTCTCCATCTCTCCCACTTTTTATCTCTCTTCATCTATCTCCCTCTTTCAATCTCTCTCTTTCTCCCTCACTTGCTCCATCTCCCTCACTCTTCCCTCTTACTTTCTCTTCTCTCTCGCTTTCTCTTTCATCCTCCCTCTCTCTCACACACGCTCTCTCAGTCTCTCGTACCCTATTTTCCCTCTCACCATGCCTTCCCCTCCCTCCTCTCCATCTCTTATCTCTCTTTTGCTCTCGCACTTTCCATCCTTATCACTTTCATTCTCTCATCTCATTTTTGCACTATGTTGCACTCGCTTTGTCTCACTGTCTCTCGCACTCAACTGCACTCTCTTATATCACTCTCTCGTCTCTTTTTTCTCAATGTCTCTCTCTCATACTAACTCTTCTTCTTCTCCTCTTACTTTTCCTTTCTTCATCAATCTTTTCCCCTTTTACTCTCTCCTCTAGCTCCATCACTCTGCCACCTTTTCTTTCTCTTTCTCTCTTATCTCTATCACTCTCTCTCACAATCTCTGCTATCTCTTTTTCTCTCACACTCACTTAATCTCCTTACCTCCCTCTATCTCTCACTCTCTCTTCTGTTGGCCGTTGTTCTCTCTATTTTGCTTTCTATCAATCTCTATATTTTGCTCTTCTTTCAGTCTCTCTCATCCTCTCTTGCACTCTCACTCTCGTTCTCTCGTGCTCTCTCCCACTCTATATCTCCTTGTCCCTTGTCTTCTTTCTAGCCCCAACAAAAGCTTTCTTTTTTCCAAACCCTTACTTCCACTTCTCACCCCTCTCTTCCTTTCGCACTCTTTCTTTTCCATTTCTCTCACTCCCTCTCTCACTTTACCCTCACTCTCTTCTATCTCTCTCTCTCTCCCTCAGCCTCTTCCTCTTTTACTCTCTCTTGTCAGCTCTCTCCATTTGTCCTGCAATCTTTACCTCTCTCTCTTTCTCATTATCTCCTTCATTCCCACTATCTATCTCTCTCCCATCCTCTTATGTCCATCTCTCTCCTCCCTTTCACTCTCTGCCTCCAACTCTCTCAACCTCCGTTCAGCTCAAACTCTTTATCACTCTTGCTCTAACTTTCTCACTCGTTACTTTGCTCTGTCGCTCTCCCACCAAACCTTCATTTATCTTTTCAACACACACTCTATATCTCACTGATTACAGAGCATGAGAAGAGAGTGAATATGAGAGAAGATATAGGGACAAAGGGAGAAAATTAGCAATGGAAGAAGGAGCAGAGAGGAAGGGAGAGAGGGAAATAGAGGAAAAGAGGAAGGGACGGAGAGTGGAAGAAAGGAAATGAGGTGAAGATAAAAAAAGATAGAGAGAGAAAAGTGGGATAGGCATGAGTAATAAGAAGCAAACGAGAGCGTGAGATTGAGAGAGAGATATACGAAGGGAGGGAAAGAGAGGGGAATAGAGAAAAAGTGTGAGATAGAGAGGACATGAGAGAGAGAGGGAGTACAGAGGAGCGAGATATAGAGAGATGGAGAGAGGAAGAGAGAGTGGGACGTATAGATAGAGCGATGGAGAGAGGGAGAAAGAGTGGGAGAAAGAGAGATAAAGAGAGGGAGAGAGCTTGGAAGGGAGAGGGGAACAAAGAGAAAAAAGGAGAGAGAGAGAGCCTCTATAAGGAAAGTTAGAGAGAAGAGAGTGAATATATAGATAGAGAGAGAAATGAAGTGTTGGAGGGATAGAGCAGGAGATAAAGAGAAAAAAGATAGAAGTGATAGAGAGAGTATGTGAGAGAAATGATAAAGAAGAGAGAGGAGAGAGGGAAGGATGGACTGATAGACACGAAGAGGAAACAAAAGAAAGAGAGAGAGTGGGAGAGAGGAATGAAGAGAGAGGGTAAGAGATAGAAGAGTGATAGAGAAGGGAGATCGAGATAGAGTGGAAGGAAGGGAAGGAAAGATGAAGGCCATGAGAAAGGGAGCGAGGGAGGGAGGGAGAGAGAGAAAGAAAGAGGGCAAAGTAGGAGCAACAGAAGAGACGGTGAGAGAAGAGAAAGATGAGAAAAAGAGAAGAGAGAGTGAGATATGCAATTTAGAGAGATTAGAGAGTATGAGGAAAAAATGGAAGAGGGAGGGAAGAGTAAGAATGAGTGTGAAAAAGGATGAGAGAGCGAGTGACAAAAGATTAAGCATGAGAGAGAGAGAGAGACTGAAAAAAAGAGAAGAGAAAGTGATATAAGAGAGTGCAGTTGAGTGGGAAAGATAGCCAGATAATGGGAGTGCAATATGGTGCAAGGAGGAAAAGAGAGAATGATAGAGATAAGGATGGAAAGTGAAAGAGAGAGTGAGAGATAAGAGATGGAGAGGAGGGAGGGGAAGGCATGGTGAAGAGAAAATAGAGTATGAGAGAGGGAAGTTAAGAGAGAGGGAGGATGAGAGAGAGAGAGAGAGAGAGAGAGAGAGAGAGCAAGAGGGAAGAGTGAGGATGATGGAGCAAGTGAGGGAGCAAGAGAGAGAATGGGAGAGGGAGATAGATGAACATAGATAAAAGAGGGAGAGATGGACAGAGAGTAGGAGAAAGTTTGATAGTGTGAGAGAGATGAAAAGGGCAGAGAGGGAAGAGAGTAAAGAAAAGCGGAGGGGATATTGAGAGATAAAGAGAGGAGAGACAAGCAAGCGAGAGTACGAGAGAGAGTGAGAGAGAAAGAAAAGTGAGGAAACAAGGGAGAGCGAAGAGACAAAAGAGAGCGAGAGAAGAGTTGGAAAGGGTGAGAGACGGAGGGACTGAGAGAGAGAGAGAGAGAGAAAGTGATAAAGAGTGATAAAGAGAGGGAATGAAGGGAGAGAGAGAAAGAAGGGGACATGTAGAGTGAGTCGGAAAAAAATAGAGAGAGATGATAGGATGGAAAGAGGGAGGAATGTGTAAGAAAGTGAGATAGAGATGGTAATAGAGAGATAGAGGTAGAGGGGATAGATAACGGGAGAAAGGGGAGAAAGAGCATAGAGGAGAGAGGGAGAGAGCTAAAAAAAACAGAGGTATAAAAAAGAGAGAGAAAGGGAAAGAAGAGTGAGAGAGTGTAAGAGTGAAGTAAGTGGGAGCGAGATAAGGTGAGAGAGAGGGAGTAATAAATTTAAAGGGTGAGAGAGCATAAGATGGAGAAAGAGAGAGGGAGAGAGAGATAGAGGGAGAGGGAGGGTAGCTATAGGGAGAGCTAGAGGAAGAGTTGGGTAGATGTAGAGAGAGTGGAAGCAAAAAAAGGAAGAGTTACAAAGAGAGAGTGATAGAGAGAGAAAGGTAGAATAAGAGAGATAAGGAGAAATAGAGACTGATAAAGTGGATGACAGAAAGAGGTACATAAGGAAAAGAGAGAATGTAAGAGTGACAGTAGGGAAGCGGGAGAAAGAGTTATAGAGAGAGGGAGATAGAGAGGATGAGAGAGAGGGAGAGTGACACCAAGAAGGCAACAAGGAACAGTGAGTGGAGAGAGAACGGACAAGAGATGGATTGAGAGTGACAAAAAGGGAGATATGGAGAGAAATATATGTACACACTAAAGAGAGAGACCGGTAAGGAGGGAAGGAGAGGGGAGGGAATGATAGAGTAAGGGAGAGACAAGAAGAGAGGGAAGAAACTGTAAGAAGGTGAGATAAAGAGGGTAAGGAGTGGGAGGGAGATAACAAGGAAGCAAGACAGAGAGATGGAGGGAGGGTGGCGAGTGAATAGGAGAAAGAAGGGTATATCAAAAGAAGAGGAGAGAAGGTGAGATTAGGGAGAGCTAGAAAATGCAAGAGAGGTATATAAAAGGGAGAGAGAGAGAGAGTGAGAGAGTAAGAAGGTTAAAGAAAGAGAGAGAACAATGAGCAAGAGAAGAGTGAGAGAGGGAGATAGTGAAGGAAGTGTGAGAGAGACAAAGAGAGAGTGGAAATAATAAAGTGAAAGGATTAGAAAGCATAAGATGGAGCAAGAGAGAAAGATGGAGAGAGATAACAAGCTAAAGAGAAAGTAAGGGAGGGGGAGATATAGAATGGGAGAGGGTGTGAGGGAGTGAGAGAGGGAGGGAGAGAGGAGAGTAAGATAGAGGGAGGGAGAGATGAGAGTAAGATAGAGGTAGTAAGTGGTGGAGAGGTGAGAAAGTAAGAGAGTGCAAGAGATAGAGAGGGAAGGAGAGAAAAAAGAGCATAGTAAAGAGCTAGAGGAAAAGGGAGATAGAGATCGAAGAAAGTGTAAGAGAAGATGTTGACTAGAGAGGTGTGAGGAAAGAGTGGGAGGTAGGGGTTGCAAAAGATAGGTAGAGAGAGTAATATAAAGAGTCAAAGTGAGGGAGGTAGTGAGAGAAATAGTTAGATTGAGTGGGGGAAGTGAGATAGAGTAGATAGAGATAGAGAAGAGAGATTTAGAGAAGAATGAGCGATGTGAAGAGAGGAGGGAGTAAGAAAGAGGGAGAGAGGGATTAAGAGAGTGGGTGAGAGAAGAGGCTAGAATAAATGGGAAAGAGATAGAAAGGGTGAGAGCTAGAGAGAGAGAAGAAAAGGAGAGATGAAAATACAATGACATGGAGAAGAGAGAGTGGGAGAAAAGAAAATTGTGAGAGAGTGATAAAAAGATGAAGAAAGAGGAGTGGAGATAGTTGGAGAAAGAGAGAAAGAGGTAGAGAGTTAAAAGCGAGGAGAAGGAAAGGGAGAGAGAAGGATAAAGAAGGGAGGGAGGGAGAGACACATAAAAAGGCAAAAAAAGATGGAGAAAAGAATGAGATAAAGTTCGAGAGAGGTATAAAGATAGAGAGAATGAAGAAAGAAGGAGAGAGAGTGTGTATATGTGGTGGAGAGAGAGTGAGCGTTAGAGAAAGACAAGAAGGAGAGAGACCAAGTAAGATTAGAGAGTACGAGCTAAAGAGGGGGAGAGAGAGTGGGTGTAAGAAAGGAGGGAGAGAGTGAGAGAGGGGAAGACGAAGGAGAGACAGAGTAAGAGAGAGATAAAGTGAGAGAAGGAAGGAGAGCATCAGGGATAACGATAGAGAGAGAGGGAAATTGAGAGAATAAGAGAGAGAAGAGTAGGAGAGAAGAGTGAGGAGAAAGCAAGAGAGAGCATCAGATAGAGAGTGAGTGAGAAGGATAACAAAGGAATGAGATAGAGAGGTAGAGAGATAACAAGATATATTGGAAGAATGAGAGAATGATTGTGATAGGGGAGAGAGTAAGAAAGAGCGAAGAGAGAATATGAAAAAGATAGAGAGCAAATATCAGCTAGAAAGACTGAAAAGAGAGAGAATGAGAAAGAGTGTGTGTCAATGAATATCTAGAGAAAGAATAAAAGGTTGGAAAATAAGGAAAACGAGAGAGAGAGAGAGAGAGAGAGAGAGAGAGTGATAAAGAGAGAGCTAAAAAAAGGAGAGAGAGCGAGAGAGAAATGAGAGATATATAGAGGTGAAGAAAGAAAGAGATAGAGTTGAGCGGATGAGAGATGGAGAAAGATGGATGAGTAGTGAGATAAAGGGAAAGAGAGCGGAAGAGAAAGAAGAAAAGTGATAAGGAATGAGTGAGAGAGATTGAGAATGACATAGCTAGAGGGCAATAGAGATGGAGAGGGAGAGAGATAGAGAAAAGAGTGAGGTAGAGAGAGTAGTTGAGAGACTGATAGTGAAATTATGAGAGATACTGAGAGTGAGATAAAGTAGAAGAGGGGAGAAAGAGAGGGAGAGGGAATGATGGAAAGAGGGAGAGGGAGATAAAAAGTGAAAGATTGAAAGAGTGCAAGGGAATGATGAGAGAGAAAGAGAAGAGAAGAGAGTGAGAGAGCTAGAGGGATGTGGTGGATCGAGAGAAGAAGAGAGAGGGAGGCGATGAGAAAATAAAAGAGAGAGATAGAGAGAATGTATGAGAGAGTGAGATAGGGAAGATAAAGAGAAGGAGAATAGAGAGTCAGAGAGATAGAACAAGATATGGAGAGAGAGAGAGGGAGAGTGAGCGTGAGAGAGAGAGGGTAAGAGAGGAGAGTGAGCAAGAGAGTGTGTTCGAAAGATAGAGAGAGCTATAGAGATAGAGTGAAAAAGAAATAGGGAGATAGAGGGAGGGAAGAGACAGAGATATAAATAGATGAGTGAGAAATTGAGACAGAGATGGTGAAGGTGTGAGAGAGGGTGCAAGAGTGATTTTGAGGAAGTAGAAAAAGAGAGGGAGGGAGACTGATAGGAGCATGAAAGAAAATGAGGGAGGAGGTGAAGAGAATGTGTTTGAGAGATTGAGAGAGAACAAGTGAGAGAACAAAGAGATGAGAAAGATAAAGAGAGAAAGTGAGAGTGAGAAATATATAAATAAAGAGGGAGAGTTAGAGAGCATAATAAATGAGGAAAAATTATTAATGAGAGAATAGAGTGTGGGAGAACATAACAGAGAGCGAGAGAAATAACAATAAAAAAGAGTGCGAGAAGAGAGAGTTCAAGATAGGGAGAGAGGGTGACTAAGAGAGTGTGGGAAATAGACAGAGAGATAATGAGAAAATGAGAGAGAGGGAGAGGGTGAGAGGGATGGAAATAGAGGAAGAGAGATAGAGAGAAAAAGGGAGAGATAGAGAGATAGAATGATAGATTGATAGAGTGTGAGAGAGAATGAGAGTAAGAGCAAGAGAGAGATAGAAAGGGGTGAGAAAGATAGAGAAGAGTGAGGGAGAGAAATAGAGGTATAAATAAGTGATGAAAATAGAGAGAGACTGAGAGAAGTTAAGAAAAGAGAGAGTGAGAGATATTGAGCTTGACAGAGAGGGCGCTAGGGAGAGGGAGTGAGAAGGAGAAGGAGCAAGTGAGAGGGTGTGTGAGATAGAGAGCTGGATATAAAAGGAGGAGATAGAGGGAGAGGGAGATGGAGGGAGGGAATATAGAGTGGAAATGAAGAAAGAGATAAGGAAGGTGTGCCTGTGAGAGATAGTGAACAAGAGAATAGAAAGAAAGAATAAGAGAATAGGTACATATAGAAGAGAGAGTGACATAGCAAGACAGAGAGACGGAGAGAGTAAGAGAGAGGAGAAAGAGACGCAGAGAGTATGTGAGAGACAGAGAGAAAGAGGGAGAGAGATGCAAGATAGCAAGAAAGATGGAAGAAAGAGTGAGAGAAAGATAGAGGAGAGATATTATAGAACACGAGAAGAAATAACAAGAAATGAAAATGGAGGAAGAGTGAGAGTGAGAGTAGGAAATGATGAGAGAGCGAATGATAGAAAAGTGAGTTAAAAACAACTACTGAAAAAGAGAGAGGAGAGTGATAGAAGAGAGACCTATTGAGCTTGAGAGATAGAGAGGAAAATAGCATGAAACATAAAGCAAAAGTGGAAGAAAGATAGAGAAAGAGAGAGACAGGGTGGAAAGATGGTGAGAGAGACAAGAGGGGAAGAGAGGGATGGACTGAGGGAGAGACAGAGAGATGAGTAAGAGGGAGAGATGGAAAGAGGGTGATAGAGACAAGAGATGGATGGATGGAGGGAGAGATAGTGTAAGAGGTCAAGAGAGAGGGAGAGAGAGGTGAGAGAGATGAGAGAGAGAAGCAGATAGTACATGAGCGACAGAGAGAAAGAGGGAGAGAGAGGGAGAAAGATAAAGGGAGAAATATTATAGATCATGAGATGATATACCAAGAAAAGAAAAGGGAGGAAGAGTGAGAGTGAGAGTAGAAAATGATGAGAGAGCGAATGATAGAAAAGTGAGTGAGAGAGACAGCTACTGAAAAGAGAGAAGATAGTAATAGAAGAGAGACTAATTGACCTTGAGAGATAGAGGGACAAATAGCAAAAGCGGAAGAGAGATAAAGAAAGTGAGACAGACAGAAAGAGGGTGAGAGAGACAAGGAAGGAAGAGAGGGAGGGAATAGAGCAATATATTATCTCATCATTTCCCACTCTCACTCTCACTCTCACTCTTCCTCCCTTTTCCTTTCTTGCCATATCTTCTCATGCTCTATTATTTCTCTCCTCTATCCTTCTCCCTCTCTCTCTTGCATCTTTCTCGCTAACTTGAATCTCTCACTCCCTCTTTCTCTTTATAGCTCACGTACTCTCTGCTTCTCTCTCTCCTCCCTCGCACCTCTCTCTCCCTCTCTGTTGATCTCTTACACTCTTTAATATGCATAAAATGAAGATAGGACTGTGGGGATTGTTGTTCTAATTAGAAAAACCTGACGTTCTAAACCAAAATTGAAAGAAATTGATGGAAATTCATATGAGATGCATGAAACAACACAAGAAAATCATCCCAAAGCTAGATCAAACCGAACTAAAGGTAGAACCTGGCGGTAAAATGAATGGATGGAGATAAACCTTGACCCAATGCTCAACGCAAAAAAGAACTTTGGTATAAGACCTTCACCCTAAGCTTGACACGAGGAAAGAACCTTGGTACAATGGTAGACGCCACAAATGGGGTGGAAATCCGCTTGATAAGTCGGGAAAGAACTCCTTGAGCGATGGCCAAGAGTTCAGCTGTATCCTTAGGAAACCATGGGAAACAACCCAAAAGCAAGTTTCTGCCAAAATCCAAAGTCTTTTTTCTCATTTGAAGTAAGGCCTATATTTAGGCTAAAGCTTACAAGCAAGAAAGAGAAGATAAAATATCTTCTAGAATAAAAAGTAAACTACATCAAGTTGGCATGCAAGGTATTATTAAACAGTAATAAAAAGACGAAATATCCAACCATAATAATATGAATCATTTGTCCTTGGGCTTTGATTAAGTTGACAAATGTTCATGGCTATTTCTTTTTAAAACCCCATGTATGGCTTGAGTTCAAGCCTCCTAGACTAATCCATTAAGAGCTTCTTTAATCCTCCCTCTTTCCATCTCACCTTTTTATTATTTTTTGTGTCCCTCCCTCCATCCTTCCCTCTGTTGCTCTCTTGTCTCCCTCACTCTCTCTTCATTTTGTCACCTTCTTTTTCGATCTCCTTCCTCTTTTGCTTTATGTTTCATGCTATTTGTCTCTCTATCTTTCAAGCTCAGTAGGTCACTTCTACTCTCTTCTCTCATTTTAGTAGGTGTATCTCTCTCACTCACTTTTCTGCACTCGCTCTCTCATAATTTCCTACTATCACTCTCACTCTTCCTCCCTTTTCCCTTCTTGCTAAATTTTCTCATGCTCTATAATATCTCTAATTCTATCTTTCTCCCTCTCTCTCTTGCATCTTTCCTGCTATCTTGCATCTCTCTCTCCCTCTTTCTCTCTGTTGCTCACGTACTCTTTGGTTCTCTCTATCCTCTCTCTCACCTCTCTCCCTCTCTCAATCTCCTACACTCTCTCTGTCTCTCTCTTGCTCTCTCACTCTCTCTCCCGACTCAAGCATAATAAAGAGCTAGAGATAAATTGAGATAGAGAGAGATGAAAGATCAAAAAAAGACAGATTGAAAGATTAAGAGTGGAAGAGATTAATTGAGGAAGTTGGAGAGAGAGAGAGGGAAAGTGACAGCAAGAAAAGAGAGTGAGAAAGAGAGGGATAGAGAGGGAGGGAATGAGCAAGAGAGGGAGAGAGGGGAAATGAGGGAGAGATAGATATAGGAGAGATTAAGATAGGGGGAAAGAAGAAAGGGAGATAGAGGGTGGGAAAGAGAGCTAGAGAGTGAGAGAAAGAGTCAAAGAGAAAGAAATAGTGAGAGAAAGAGAGAAATAAGTGTGGGAGAGTGAGATAGAGAAGAGAGGGAGATATAAAATATAGAAGGTAAGAGAAGTGTGAGTGATACAGAGAGAGTTTGTAAGAGAGAGGGAGAGATTTAGGTAGAGGGAGAGTGGGATGGAGAGGAAGGGAGAGGAGGGGAGGACGAAATGGGAGAAAGGTAGAGAGGGTGAGAGCTAGAGGAGTAGAAGAAGATAGGCGAATGAGACATAGACATGGAGAAGAGATAGTGGGAGAGAAGAGAGGGGAGATAGTGAGACAAAGAGGGAGAAAGGGAGCAGGAGAGAGGGAAGAGGGAGAGAGAGAGAGATGCGTTAGAAGGATAATGAGATAAAGAAGGAGGGAGAAGTGCGGGAGAGAGAATGAGCCAAAGGGAGAAGGATAAAGGAGGTAGCGATAAAGTTAGAGAGAGGACAAGGAAGTGAGAAAAAGAAAGAGGGAGAAAGATTTTTGTGGTGGAGAGAGAGTGGGAACTAGAAATATAAAAGTAAGAGAGAGAATAAGGAAATGAGAGAAGAGAGTGTGAGAGATAGAGTATGTGAGAGAGATGGGACAGAAAGAGTGCGTGTGTGCATGAAGGAGAGGAAGAGAGTGAGAGAGGGAGAGAGAGGGAGAGACGAAGGAGATATAGTAAGAGAGAGTGATAGAAAGAGAGAGGGAGAGGAATGGATGAATAAGGATAGAGTGATGGGGGAAATAAAGAGAGCTAGGGGAAGTAGAGAGGGAGAGGAGAGAAGAGAGAAGAGAGAGTGAGTAAGAGGGAACACAAGGGGGACAGATTGAGAGGCTGTGAGATATCAAGATAAAAATGGGGAGAAAGAGAGAGTGAGAGAGAGTAATAGAGAGGGAACAACAAGAGAGAAAAGTGAAAGAAACGAGAGAGAGAGAGATAATAGTAGTGAGAGAGGGCAAAGAAAAAGAGAGAGAATGTGGGTAAATATCAATAGAGAGAACAAAAAGTAGGAGACTAGAAAGTGAGTGAGGGAGGAGTGAGATAAAGGGATAGAGAGCTAGAGAAGAAGTGACAAGAATGAGAGATATATAGAGGTGAAGAGAGAGACGAAGGAGCAAGTAAAGAGAGATTGAGAGAGATGGAATGGATGTAAGAGAGAGAAGAGAACAAATGGAAAGAGAAATATAGAAAAATGTTTAGAGAGAGGGCGATCGAGATGGAGAGGGAGAAAGATAGAGGAGAATAGTGAGGTAGAGAGCCAATGAGGGGGCGAGAGAAAATAGTGAGAGAGATTGAGAGCAAGAGAGTGGGAGAGAGGGAGAAAAATCAAAAGAGCAAGAGAATTTTAGGAAGAGTGAGCCATGGAGAAAAGTAGAATGAGAGAGAGGGAGAGACAAGTAAGAGTGTGTGTAAGCATAAAACGAGGGAGTGGGAGGGAGAAAGAGAGATGGAGGAAGGAAGATGTAGGGAGGGAGAAATAAAGAGTGTGTTTGCGTGTGAGACAGACAGAAAGTAAGAGGATAGAGAGAAATAAAGGAGAGTGAAAGTAAGAAAGCAAGAGAGGGAGGGAATGAGAGAACAAGAGAGTGGGAGATACGGGGTGAGAGAGAAGAGGGGAGAAAACGTGAGAGTAGTTGAGCAAGAGAGAGAGGGAGGGAAAGAGGGAGAAAGAGAGAAACGAGAGGAAGGGGGAGAGGGGGAGAGAGAGGAAGCGAGGGAGAGAAACATAAAGAGAGACGAGAGACATGAAAGGAGAGAGGGGGTTATAGAGATGGAGTGGGGGGGAAGATTGAGCAAGTTGGGGAGCGATAGATAAATAATGTGAGAGATTGAGAGTGTGAGAGAGAGAGAGGCAGAGATGGAGAGATAAAGGGTGAGAGTGAGATAGAGGATGAAGAAAGAGATAGAGATAAAGGGAGAGAAGGAATAAGAGAAACATAAATTGAGGAGTGTGAAGAAGAGAGAAAACGAAAGAGAGATAAGGGTACAGGGAGGGCAAAATGAAGGGAGGAACACACTGAGATAAGAGAGATTAAGAAAGGAGTTGGAGGGAGTGAGGGGGAAGAGTGAGGTATAGAAATAGAGAGTTAGAAAAGAGTAAGATAAAGAAGAGAGAGAGAGAGAGAGAGGAGAGAGGGAGAGTGATCAAAAGTGCTCGAGGGGGATGAGAGCATGAGAGAGTGAGACAGAAGAGAAAGAGATGGAGAGACACAAGAGAGAAGAGAAAGCTAGAGAAGAGAGAGAATACACAAATAAGGTAAATTAAGTGAATGAAAAGATAGTGGGAGAATGATAGAAAGGGTGAAATATATATACTAAAGAGAAAGATGGAAGGAGAGAATGATAGGGATAGAGTAAGAGAGAGGAAGAAAGGGAAAGAGAAAGATATGAAGAGAGGAATGGAGGGATGAAGGGGAGAGAGAGGGAAAGAAAGGGAAGGAGTCAAAGAGTAAGAGATATATAGATAGAGTGGAGGGATAGGTGAGAGGGCGAGAGAGATTGAGGGAGAGAGACTGAATGAGCGATGGAGGGAGAGAGAGAGAGAGAGAAAGTGTGCGAAAGAGGAGAGAGAGAGAGAGAGTGAGTGTGCGAGAGCAGAGAAAGAGAGAGAGAGCTAGATTGAGTAAGATAGTTAAAGAAAGAAGTGCTAGAGAGAGGGAGAGAAAATGATGGAGTGATAAAGAGAGAGTGAGGGAGGGAGGGAGAAAAAGAGAGAAAAAAGTGTGAGGGATATAGAGTGAATGAGAGGAGCAAGAAGACAGAGTAAGAGAAAGAAGAGAGACATAGAGAGACAAAGGGAGGCGATGAGTGAGAAAATGAGAAGGGAGAGCAAGCGAAGAGAGCGAAAGAGATAGTGTGTGTGAGAGATAGTAGACCTAGAGAGGAGAGAGAGAAGAGAGAGTGTAAGATAGGGAAGGATAGACATAGATACAATAGAGAAGCAAGAGAAATTGAAGAGCGGGCTAGGGAGTGGAAGAGACACAGATACAATAATAATGAAACATAGAGAGAGTGACATAGAGAAGAGAAGATAAAGTTGGAGAGAAGGAGAGAAAGAAGAGGAGATAGAAAGGAATGGATGGTGGGAGCAAAGTAGAGAGATGATGAGAGCGAGAGGGAGGGGGTGGCAGAGGAAGAGGGGGAAGAGATGAAGAGAAAGAAAGATGTGAGAGGGAGGGACAAAAAATGAGGGAGTTAGAGTAAGCGAGGGAGTGAGAGAGAAAGAGATTAAAAGAGGGACCAGAGAGAGAGAGAGATAGAGAGAAGGAGAATGAGAGGGAGAGATGGAGTGATATAGAGCGAGTTAAGAGAGAATGAGATAAGAGAGAAAAGATTTAAGAGAATTACAGAGATAATGTGAGCGTGAGAGATTCGTGATAAAGAGAGTGAGAGAGAGTTAAACATGGTGAAAGAGCAAGTAAGAGAGAGGAAGAGAGATGGAGAGAGCAAAAAAGGAGAGCGAGAGAAGATATAAATAGAGAGGGAGAGAGAGAGAGACAGAGGGAGATAGAGATGCAAAGTGAGCAAGCTAGAGAAAGAAATATAAAGAAGAGCTAGAGAGAGATAATAATAGGGGAGAGAGTAAGAGAGTTATTGTGAGCATGATTTCAAGTGAAAGAAAGCTAGAGAGTGAGTAGAGCAAGTGAGAAACACAGAAAAATAGAGCCAGAGGGAGAGAGAAAAAGAGAGAGAAGGATGGTAAGAGATTGAGAGAGGGAGAGAGGAAGAGTGAGAGATATACAGAGAGAGAAAATAAGATAGAAATTGTAAGGGTGAGAGAGGGAGAAAAAGTGGTGAGGGGTAAGTGAGATGGAGGGAGAAGAGGGAGAGAGAAAATGAGAGAAAAAAATGCGGGAAAGCAAGAGGGATAAAGGGAGAGAGAATGCAAGAGAGAGAGGCAGGGAGAGATCGAGGGAGGGGGATTGGGAGAGGGCGAGAGATGGAGGGATGGAGAGACAACAAGAGAAAGGGAGAGAGATTGAATGTGTGTGTTTAAGAGAGTGAGAGATATAGAGCGAAAGAGATAGAAAGACGATTAAGATAGTGAGATAAAGAGAGAAGTGTGAGCGAGATTTAGCAAGAGTGAGAAAGCTGAGAGGGAGATAATAGGGAGCCAGAGAGAGGGAGGGTAACGAGAGAATATAGTTTGGGAAGTGGAGGGATAGAAGAGACGGAGAGGAGGTTAAGAGGCAAAAGAGAGGAGAGAGAGCAGAAGAGTAAAGGAAAGAGAGAGAGGCAAGAGAGAAAAGGGAGAAGAGAAAATTAAAGAAGTGAGATTGAGAAAGAGAGAGTGAAATAAAGAGAGAGAGAGAGAGAGGAGGGAGAAAATGAAGGAGAGAGAGCATGAGAGAGATAGTGAAAGAGAGAGGGAGAGGGAGAGGGAGAGATTGGGAGAGAGAATGATAGGGATAGAGAATATGAAGAGTGAGGGAGAAAGAGAGAATAGAAAGAGTGACACAGAAGAGAGAGATAAGAGAGGAAGAAGAAAAAGATATAGAGAGTGAGATAAGTGAAAAAAGACAGAGACTAAGAGAAGGTGTGAGGGGAAGAGAGAGGGTGAGAGATAGTAAGGAGGTAAGAGTAGGGATAGAAAAGAGAAAGAAATAATAAAAAGAGGAGAAAGATAAGAAAGAGGGAGGGAAAAAGAGAGAGAGAGAGGGAGAGAGATGAAGGGAGTTATGAGAGAAAGCAAGTGAGACCAAGCTAGATGAAAGAGAGAGAAAAAGAGAGACAAGAGAGAGAGTGAGGAGAAGGTAAGAGTAAGGAAATACAACATAATAAAGAAGAAAGAGGTAAGAAAGGAGGGATGGAGGGGTGAGAGAGAGGGAGGAAGGGTGGGAGTTTGAGAGGGATAGAACGATAGAGAGAGTAGATGGAGGTGGAGAGAGTGAGAGAGTGAAAAGCTCGAGAAAGACGGAGAGAAGGAAAAGAATGAGAAATAGAGAGAAGAGATCCGTGAGAGAGCTAAAAAAAGAGTGAGATGCAGGGAGAGAGTGAAAGATGATGCGAGTGAGAGAGAGAGGGATGAAAGCATGTCTGAGAGTGAGGGAGAAAGTATGAGAAAGAGACAGAGGGAGGGTTTCAGAGAGAGAAAGGGTAGGACTAACGGAGGGTAAGAGAGATTGTTGGGACGGAAAGAGGCTGAGAGAGAGAAGCGTGTGAGAGAGAAGAGAATGGAGAGATTGAGGAAGAAGAAGATAGAATGAGTGAGAGAGTAGGTTAGAGATAGAATGAATGAGGTGGAGAGAGGGAGAGAGTGAGAGAGAGTTTGAGGGAGAGAGAGGGAGAGAGAAACGAGAGAAGAGAGGGATGGAGCGGGAGGCAGAGAGTGGGAGTGAGGGAGATAAATAGAGTGAAGGAGAGACAAATAGAGAAAGAAGGGAGAGTCAGTGAGCGGTGAAAATAGAAAGAGTGAGGGATAGAGTTAGAGAATGAGATAAAGATTATGATGGACAGAGAGGGAGAACGTGAGGTCATAGGAACAAGGAAAGAAAGAGGAATGGAGGGGGAGAAGGAGAGAACGAGGAGGGAGATAGAAAGTGAGAGAGAAAAACAAAATAAGACAGATATTGCAAGGAAGATAGAGAGAGTCAGGGAGACATAAGAGGGAGAGGGAGTGTAGCAGGGGTTGGGGGAAATGGATCAAGATGGAGGGATGGAGGAAACTCGAGAGAGGGAGAGGTAACAACATAGAGGGAGAGAGATAAAATGTGTGAGAGAAAGAGAGAAAGAGTGAGAAAGGGAGGGAGAGAGAGAGAAAGTTAGGGAGGGAGGCTATGAGAGAGACTAGAAAATGAGGGGACGTAAAGAAGAGAGAGAGAAAGTTAGATAAATGAGAGAGAGAGAGATAAAGATAGTAACGAGACAGAGAGCAAAGGTGTTAGAGATAGTGAGGGAGAGAGAATGATTGAGAGAGAATGAGAAAAAGATTGTTAGTGAGTGAGCAAGATAGAGGGAGAGGGAGGGCAGACATTGAGAGAGCTAGAGGAATAGGTGGATATATTTAAAGAGAGTGGAAGAGAAAAGGAAGAGTTACAAAGAGAGAGAGTGATAGAGATAGAACGGAGAGTGAGAGAGAAAGGTAGATATGGAGAGATAAGGAGAAATAGAGACTGTGAAAGGGAATGAGAGAATAAGGTACATAAATTTAAAGAGAGAGAAGAAGAGTGAGATTGGCGTAGAGGGAGAAAGAGCCGTAGAGAGAGCGAGAAAATGTTGAGGATGAAGAAAAACTTGGATAAATCCTCAGCCTCCTTCCCTTTCTTTCTCTCCCTCTCCTT
Source organism: Papilionanthe hookeriana x Papilionanthe teres (assembly GCA_022702705.1). Classification (NCBI taxonomy): domain Eukaryota; kingdom Viridiplantae; phylum Streptophyta; class Magnoliopsida; order Asparagales; family Orchidaceae; genus Papilionanthe; species Papilionanthe hookeriana x Papilionanthe teres. The sequence continues at coordinate 23,469 of JAKZJZ010001339.1, forward strand.
TTCCTCTTCACTCTTCTCTTCCCTCTCATCCCCTCTATCCCTCACTCTGTCCATCCCTTCCCTCTCCTTCCCTCTCTCTCCATCACTCTATCTCTCTCCTTTATCTTGCTCACTCGCTCTCTCGCTACCTTGACTCTCCTGCCATCTCTCTCTCTACTCTAACACTAAGCTCTCTTTCCTTCCTTTTCTCAATTTCTCTCTCTCCTCTCCCTACCTCTCTCTCACGTACTCTCTTGCTTTCTCCCTCACCATACCTCTCTCTATCTATTTCTTTTGCTCTTTCTTTCTTTTTCTCTATACTTCTGTCTCTCTCTCCCTCCAACCCCCCTCTCTCGGTCTCTCTCTTTTTCATTTTTATTTATTTCTCCCTCTCTCACATTGTGTCGATCCTTCTCTCTCTCCTTTCCCTTTCTCTCCCACCTTCCTCACTCTTCCTCACTTCTTATACCTATCTCTATCTCCTTTCTCTCGCTCTCCCTTCTCCTCTCTCCCTCTCGCCCTCTCTTTTTCTCTATCACTATCTTGTCCACTCTTTTATTCTTATCCTCTCTCCTCCTCCCACTATCACTCTCTCATCAATGTCTCTCTATCACTTTTAATCTTCTCACACCTCTCACTCTTCTCTCTTTCTCTTTCTCATACACATTCTCTTACTCACACCTTTCTTATCTATATCTCCAATTCTAATCCCCCCACTTTCTCTCTTCCTCTCTCCCTCTTTCTCTTTTACTGTCGCCATTTTTCACACACTCTCTCTTGTTCTCTATCCCTTTTTCTTGTGCTCTCTTTCTTGCTCTATCCCCACTCTTCTCATGCTCTCTCTGAAAAATTTATCTCCATCACTTTCTCCTTCTTTCTCTCTATCATTCACGGACCATCTGCTTCTCTCTCGCCTATCTCTCATCTCTCTCTCTCTCAACCATCTCTCATCTTTCTTTTTGGTCTATCTCTCCACACTTATGCTCCTATTATGTTGCTCTCTCTCCCTCTTACTCTTCTCTCTTTCTTGCCCTCACTATCACTCTATATCAATCCATCTATCTCTCTCAATATCTCTCTTTTTCTCAATCTCTCTCCCTCTCTTTCCATCCCACCCACCCTCTTTTTCTCTCATTTTCTATTACCTCTCCCTTCTTCTCTCACTCCCTCTCTCTCTGTTTCTCTCTTTTTTCTCTCCCTCCTGCCGTTCTCTCTCACAATATTTACTTATCCATTCTCCTTCTTCCTCTGTTGCCCTCTCTCTTCTCTCTATCTCTTATTCACCTCCTTTCTCTCTCACTTCTTCTACATCTCTTAATCTCTATCTTCCTCTCACTTCCACTACTTCACTTCAGCTCTCTCCCTTATTCTCCCTCTCGATTTCTCTCTTACACAGTCTCTTGTTCACTCAAATCTCTCTCACCCTTTCTCTCACTCGCCCTCTCTCTTTCTCTCTTTTTCTGTTTGTCTATCTTTCATTCTTTCTCTTTCGTGGTCTCACTCTCTCCCTCTCTCTTTCTATATTTCTCTCTCACACAAATACCTTCCTTATCTCTATCTCCATTTCTCCCTCTTTCTGGCACTCTTTATGATTCTACTTCTATCTCACCCATTTTCTCGCTTCTCTAAGATTAAGAAAGTGAGAGTTAGAGAGATGGAGAATGATAGAAAAGTGCAAGAGAGAGAGGTGGAGAGGAAGATAGAGAAGAGAGAGGTAAGAGTCAGAGAAAAGAAAAAAATGTGAGAAAGAAAGATAAGAGAGGTAGCTGAGAGATGGACAAGAGCTAGAGAGGAAGGGTGAGAGAGAGTGTGATTTAGACATGGAGAGAAAGAGGTAGAGAGTGAGAAAGAAGTGCAAGAAAGAGAAGAGAGTGCAAGAGGGAGATATAAAAAGAAAGAGAGAGTTAGAGAGCAAATGAGGGGTGAGATAAGTGGGAGAGGGTGGAGAGATATAGATAAAGGGCGCAAGCAAAAGAGTGTGTGAGAGAGAACCTTAAGTGAAGCTAAGATAATAAAGAAAGTGAGACAAATAGAGATGAAGAGAAGACAAAGATAGATAGAGATGTAGAGACGGTGAGAGTGAGATTAAGACGAAGATAGAAAGAACAGTGAGAGAGACAAATATTAAAAGAGAGATAGATAGAGAGAATCAAATTCAAAGGATAAAAGAGAGGGAACGAGGGAGAAGAGTAGAGAGATGGGAAGAGAGATAATAAAAAGTAAGTTAAATAAGAGAGAGTGAGAGAAGATAATAAATATTAAAAGATGGAGAGTGAGTGATATAGAGAGGAAGAGAGAGGGGGAGAAAATCATAAAAAGATAAAGATGGAGAGAGAGGGAGAGAGGATGCTATAGTAGTGGAAAGAGCGAGTGAGAGAGGGAGAAAAATAGAAAGCTATGTAGAGCGTAAGAGATGGAAGAGAGAGTTATGGAGGAGAGATAAATTGAGAGAGAAGAGAAAATCAGAGAGATAGGGCAAGCGAGAGAGATAGAGAGAAAGTGAGAGAGAAAGGAAGAGAGAGTGTGTATGAGATTGAGGAAGAAAGAGAGAAAGAGGGAAAGAGAGGGAAATAGAGGGAGAGAGAAATGGAGATAGAACTAGGGATAGTGTAAGAGAGAGTAATATGAAGATAGATAGAGAGAGATATATAAGATAGAAGAAGAGGGGGGAAGTGAGATACCGAAGAGAGAGTGAGAGAGAGGGATGGAGAGAGAAGAAGATGGAAAGAGAGAGAATTGTAATAAAGAGAGAAAGATAGAAAAGAGGGTGGAAGAGTGAGCGTTGACAAATAGAAGAGAGAGAAAGATAAGTGATGGTAAGAGAGAATGTAAGAGAGAAGAGGGAGAGAGCGTGAGAGAGGGAAGGATAGACAAGGCGAAAGGAGTGAGAAGTTTGAGAGGGAGGGAGGCAGTGAGAGAGAAGGAGAGATGGGGAGAGAGAAAAGAAGAGAAAGTGAGAGAAGGAGAGAAAGAGGGAAGAGAGTGATGGATGGAGGGAGAGAGAGGCCACGAGGGAGGAAGGAAGGGAGAGATGGATGAAGATAAAGAAAAATGACAGTGACGAGGGAGTAAGAGAAGAGAGGGAGTGAGAGAAGTAAGAGATAAGAAAGAGAGAAGAGAGAGCAAGAGATGCAAGAGAGAGAGATCAGAGAGAGTGAAAGGAAGTGTGGGACCAAGAAGGGGAGTGATAAAAGAGAGCTTTTGACTGGGAGAGATGGAGAGATAAGTAGCGCAAAACATAGAGTAAGAGAGGAAGAGAGATAGAAAAAAAAAAGATAAGTGTGGCAAGAGGGAGAGAGATTGAGATAAAGAGATAAAGATAGAGATGTTAGAGTGTATGAGAGAAAGGGAGAGAGAAGTATTAAAGACAAAGAGGGAGAGAGTGAGAGAGAGAAAGAGAAAGAAGGGAAGAGCGAGAGAAGAGAGAGATGAGAGCGAGAGAGGAGCATGAGAGATGGAGAGAGGAAGGAAAGGGAGAGAGAGAGTAGGGAGGGAGAGAGTGGAGGAGAGAGGGAGGCAGATAGAGATTGAGAGTTATAGAGAGAGCAAAGGAGGGAGGGAGTAATAATAAGAGAGAAAGAGAGCAAGAAAGATGTAGAGAGAGAAAAAGAGAGGAAAGAGAGAGGGGAGGGAGAGGGTGAATAGCAAAATAAAGCACTAGGAAAAATGTGAGAGTGAAAGAGAGAGAAAATGAGAGAAATGAAAGAGCAAGAGAAGAGAGAGTGGAAGATAGAGGGGTGGGGATATTCGGAGAGGGAGCATGAGAAGTAGAGAGAGGAGAGAGAGTGAGAGAGAGTGAAGGAGGGAGAGTGAGTGAGAGAGCAAGAGAGGAAGAGAGAGAAATAGAAGGAGAGAGACAGAGAGAGAAGATGAATATAGCGAAAAAGAAAGAGGGATAAAAGGAGGGAGGGGACGATATAGCGAGAAAGAGAGAGAGATATAGATAGTCTGTTAGGGATTGGGGAGAAAGGGAGGGATAGAGGGAGGGAGAAATGGAGATAGAGATACGAATTGTGTTAGAGAGATTGAAATGGTTAATTTGAGAGATTGAGAACATAAAATGATAAGGAGGAAAGAGAGTAAGAGAGAAGAGGGAGTGAGAGAGAGAAAGTGAGAAAGAGGGAGAGAAATAACTAGAGAAGAGAGAGAGAGAAATAGAGGGAGGGATAGAGAGTGCGACATAAAGAGGAGATAGTATGGGAGAGTGTCAGAGTGTGTAAAGGGAGAGGAGGAGAGAGGGGGAGAGGAGGCATAAAGGAGAGCAGATAGAGAAGAGAAATAAAGAAAGAAGTGGTAAGAGAGTGGGGAGAGAGATGGAGGGCATGAGAGAATGGAAGGGAGAGATAGAGAAACTAAAAGAAGAAATGATAGAGTGATGAAGGAGTTAACGAAGGAGAGATGAGAAAGAGAAGGAAGAGCAAGAGGTGCAAGAGAGAGAGATCATAGTGCATATGAAGAAAAAACATGTGAAGAGAGAGCATGCGAAAAGAGAGTGGAAGGAAGTGGGAGAGAGGGAGTGATATAACATAAAGCTGTTGTGTGTGAGAGATAAAGAGAAAATGAAGTGAAATATAGAGCAAGAGAGGAAGGGAGATAGAGAAAGAGAGAGATAGAAGTCAAAAGAGGGAGAGAGACAAAATAGAGGGAGGGACGAAGGGAATGAAAAAAAAGAGAGCATGAGGGATAGTGACAGAGTGCATGAGAGCAAGAAAGAGATGGAGGGTGGGAGGTGTGAGAGAAAAGTGAGAGTAAGAGGAAGTGTGAGAGAGCAAGAGAGAGATAAAAAGATATACGGAGAGAAGGTGAGATTGAGAGAGATGGAGAGAGGGAGATAGAAATATATATTGAGAGGGAGGGAAGAGATGGAATGAGAAAGAAAAAAGCTAAGGGCGTGGAGTGAGGTGTGAGAGTATGAGAGAGGGAGAAAGAGATATAGAGAGAGGTAGACATTTCTAAGAGGATAGAGAGTTTGATAGAGAGATCAGGAAAGAGAGAGGAAGAGATAAATTACAGGGGAGAGTGTGAGAGAGAGCAAGAGAGAGAAGAGAGACAGAGTAAGGGAGAAAGAGAAAAAGAGAGATGGGCGAGAGAGAGAGGCAAGTGACAGTTGGAGAAAGAGGGAGGGATGAGGGGGAGATGGGCCAAGAGAGAGGGAGGGAGAGGGAGGAAGGGAGATGAAGATTGGGAGAGGGACAGAGAGAGAAGAATGGAGGGAGAGAGAAATAGTAAGAGAGAGGGAGTAAGAAGATGTGTAGAGAGATGGAGAAAGAGAGGAAAGAGGGAGGGACACAGTGAGAGAGAAAAATAAACAAATAGAGAGAATGCGAGAGTGAGAGAGAGTGAGAAATAGAGTGATGAAAGAGCA